>LBNU01003904.1:0-19943 GCA_014162995.1 Artemisia annua | reverse complement strand
GGACTTCTGAAACGGGCTCGGATGTGCCTGATAATGAAGAGGCTCGAAAGGAGCGACCAGTTGGGCGTGATGCAGCTAAAAAAAGTAAGGCTCCCAAGAAGAAATCGTCGGGGTTTAGTTGGGATGGGGTAGCCGAAACATGGCAAACCATTACGTCAAAGGCAATGGGTAGGAAGCAGGAGCTTGCAGACGGATACTACAAATTGAAGGAAAAAGAGCTGCAGCAAAGGGATAAGGAGTTGGCGCTGCAGCAAAAGAAAGCGGAGCAAGAAGAGAGAAGATTGAAAGTGGATGAAGAACGGCTTGAATTTGAACGACAGAAAAAATATCAAAAAGACCTCATCTTCTATTTCAAACCAATCGACCCATCTTTGCCCGCATTTCAACCAAAAAAAATGCAAGAACTCAAAGACGCGATCAAGGAACAATACAACCTGGAAGATTAGTTTTTAAGTTGTTATGTTTGAATAAGTGTTGTAATGTTTTTATTTTATTTGAATTAATATGTAACGTTTTAATTATGAATGAAATTTTATTTTGTGTTTAAAAAAAAAAAAAAAAAAAAAAATTAAACTTGGTCGCTCTTACTGAGGCACCCAATCAGGTCGCTGGAGAGAGAAAGCTGACGTGTCAGGAAAAAAAGTGAGTCGCGACCCACCTTATTGTGTCCAGCCTTACTCACACAAGTATAATTATGATGATTTATATTTGTTATTGTTGTAAGACCATTAGGTAAGAGTACCAAGTGGTCGTATATTCGTACTAAAAAACCCAACCTAGAAAGGATCGAAGATTTATTTATTTTGGAGTTGTGAACATTTACTGATCGACTACGAACTTCTTAAATTGATTTATTTAAACTGTGTGAAGTTTAGTTTTAGCTCGCATATTAAATTTGGTTACTTTTAATACGTTTTATATAGATTTTACCGCAAAAGAAAAAATGTTGATAGCGACACAAATAATGTCACCTGAAAGTGGAAAGTCAAAGGTACGGCACTCAGGGACGGAGCCAGGACTAAAGATGACCGGGTGGACAAAAAAATTGAACAATAATACTAGAAACATATTTCGATGGACCGGGTGCATTTAAGATGACTTTAGAAAAAATCGATGTTTTTTTCCAAAAATTAAAACTACATTGGAAAAATCCATGGGGTGCACGGACATCCGCGAGACCCCCTGGCTCCATCCCTGACGTCACTAAACTAGAAAAAGCGTTACTCCTACAGTCCTACTACTGTTTATAAAATGTCCCAAAGTAAGGTATTTAACCGACACATATATAAACAAAAGTATAACTAAATATTCCATCAAACAGGTTAAAAGTTTTTGCTTCCATGTTAATTCCACGAAGGAAAACAAATTTATTAAAACCCGATCATGTAACCTAAGAAAGTTTAAATATCACAGACAAAATAATGTCAAACCAACTCACAATAGTCAATGCCTTGACACCAATAGCTATAAATACATTAATGTCAAAGTTTGTGGGGACTAATGACTCATACAGTTAGTCAAATTAACACTTTTTGCTAATGATTTTTCTAATTTTATACTCGTAATAGGTATCTCTCAGGGTGATTCATATATTTTATGAGTTGCTAATTTGTGATATTGTATATTAGCTTATATTGGTAGTGAACATCTTTCTAAAAATTAACTAGTATAATGTTCGTGTTATGATACTGCTTATTTAGGCCGTGTGGTTGGCATGGCTTGTAGCTACAACTAGGAAGGGAGGGGTCTGGTTCACGATATATCGTAAGGTGGCCAAGAATTAGTTAGTCTGCATGAGTGCATGACTTAAGTGGCATAACTCGTGATTAATATTTACAAATCCTAAATTATCCGTAGTACTTTTTTTTTTTTTTTTTTTTTTTTTTTTTTTTTTTTTAACAAAATGGATAGTACACTTGATAAAAATTATACCAATGAAAGTATATTTAAATCCTAATCCATTCATATATTTTGCATCAAGTATTATGTAACACAAACGAAAATATATAAGGTCAAAGTTGAATAAACAAGACCGCAAAAAGTCTAAGTGGGCATTTATTTAGGGACGGAGGGAGTAATAAAATATGATAATATAGCTTTAGAGACGACGCCCGTTGTCCCCAAAGACGCGGTCCCACTTATGGTCAAGTTACTGGTTGGAAATTTGTGGGTCCCACAAGCCGTCCCCCAAAGTTAAATTTTGTTGTCCCTAAAACTTTTGGACACGAGCCTTTGGAGACAACCCCTTTTGGGACAACCTGTTGTGCCAAAAAGCTTTGGAGACAATAAAACTTCACTTTTGAGGACTACTTGCTCTCTCGAAAAGTCCCAAATGGTGTAGTATTAGCTTAATTGTATCGTTATAAACAAGGATTGAGATCATCTAATGTTGAGTTCAGCATGACTAGTCATGTTGTCTCACATAAAAATTTAGTGGGTCCCTTAATTTGAATTCAAAGTAGGTCATCTGTGGGGACCACTATCTCTTATGTGAGACAACATGACTAATCATGTTGAACTTAACATTAGAGGATCTCTATCCAACAAGGATTGAGATCCTATAAACAAATACTATGACTTAGGTTAATTGTCCCCACACATAAAAGAGCATTGGAAAATGAAACACTTTTATTAAATGGAGAAAACTTAAGCTACCCACTGGGAATAAAAACACAATTAAAACATAATTAATGTTTTGTTAGAGGAAAGAGGAGAATATTGTTCCTTCTCTCCCAATGACTCAGTGCCACCTCATCCGGGTAAACTACCCAGTGGGTAGGTGTATCCATGCCCTAATTAAATGGTATTTTTTAAAAATTTGCAAGTTTACAACCACTAATCTCAGAAATATCATGACTTTCTAACCGTCCTAAAGCTCATGAAGATACTAAAACTTTAAATGAGATGCAAATACATGACTCAAACGAAAATGCAATAAATAAAGGGCTAAGGAAGAATGACATAACAAAAAAGATGATAAATCCACATTAGAGGCTGCAACGTCATTGTTTGGTTATTTGAAGCAACATATATATACACATAAAAGAGAAACGATGCTCTAATGCTAGACAAGCTAATGGACCGAAACAAGTGGGGCTTATTAACTAAAAAGTTAACGTTGAAGCCTTGAAGGAGACTTGATTTGTTTCGTATGAAGCTCGCTTGAAGGCTCAATCTGAAAGATGAAATACACTCTAAATGACAAGCTTATTTGGATCCACATATGTTTCTTGTGAAGCATTAATAAATGGCAAAACCAGTCTGCACGTTTCACTAAGATGACAAAAAGGTAATGCAAAGTTCATACTCCAGACTCATTCACGCCATGTCCAAAAAGAGTATCCATATATCCGCATTGAGGAATGTGACTATTTTCTCGCGAAGCATTCTCCAGTGAAACTAACTCATCTACGCGCCTGAGTGCTTAATATATGAACATGTCATATCCACTAAAGAATCTCAATCACCTAGCAACTAGACTACACCTCTAACGACTCTATATAATTACCTAAAAGTGTTTAGGTATGTATATGTTATAATGGTGTAGACATAGGGTTAGGTGATGCTAGTAAACATGTACTTATTACATGCACAAAGTTGAAGTGGATTTGTAGTGATGATACTATTTTTGTACCATCCAAATATCTATCATACATCCATCTTTTAAAAAATAATTCCTATGTTGTGGGAGAGTAGAATTATTTTTTCTTTAATGATGCATTCCATTAGAAGAAATGTAGTATGTGGTAAGGGGTGGAGTTGCGTGGTTGATATATCATATATGTGATGATGGTGGTGATCAAAGATGATGAATTTGTATCTTTCTATTTATTGAGGACTATCTATGTAAAATATCATAGCCCCAAATGGATTATATTTTAAAATAGAGAAAAGAAACCGAGTGTTCTTTATAATTCGCAAGAGCCAAATGACATATATGATCAAAATCTTGACATATCGTGTTACGCATGTGGGTGATGACACAAGGACATCGTATTAGGATAACTATCATAATGTTTAGGATATGTGCTGGAGTCGTGTTAGGATAAGTATTTGTGTTTATATGAGATTCTCTCATAAGCGTCTATTTAAGGTTTCATATCATTAATGATCAAAATTAATTAAGTTTGAGATCAATTATTCTCTTTTTCTTCTTCTCTTTCTTCTTAAAGAGCTCGCGCCCACTTAAAGTGGTGCCTACTATCGATACAACCTTAACGGGTCGTATCATACCGAAACAAATTTTTGGTGGGATTTTACGCTAATGCTCACAATAATCTCCATTATTTCTTAAGAAAATTAAACAATTCAAATTGATTATAGATTTTATTTTATTCTAGGAAATACCTTTCTTGGCTAATGATTATTGGTTTCCCATAATGGATTATTTTATTCTTTCTTAACAAATAAATGCTGTTTAACATGATTACCAAAGTATTTGAGTTGGAATGAAATAATCTTTTATATTATAAAAGAATTACATCATTTTGGAGTTTTTTTAATAAAACAATCTTAGTGGAAAAAAAATTGGACCAATAGGAAAGCTCGATTTTGACACATAGGCGAAATCGAGCAATATGATTGGCCAATAAAAAGTCAAAATTGAATTGATTTTGGTCAAACTTTAATAAATTTGGTGGAGAATTTGATTAAGGAAAAAAAACATAAAAATATAGGTGTCAAATTTATGAAAATAAAAACTTAAAAAAAGAGGAAGTAATTAGTAAAACATTAGTGGTTGAATTTTAAATATATTATATGGAGTTAAGTGTAAAATTATAAATCTTCATGTTTTTTAATAACTTTAGATAATAAACAAATAACCCCTTACACTTTATACCCCCTACACTTTATAATAAGAATTTTGTTTACAATTACATGAGTATTAGTATTTGTTTGAGACTTCCATCCATCAAACTTACAAAATCTTATAAATGTACGAATTAGTTTTAATATACGTTAAATACTTTTAAAATAAATATTAATTTTAAACTTTCATCTATTAAAATAATTTTTTTACTATTTACGTTAAATATAAATAATAACTCATGTCATCATATTTAAAAGTTTAATCTATACGTACACGAGTTTGAATATTAAATATAGTTAAATTATTATTAACGGTAATATAAATATCAAATATTAAGTACGAGTTACTGTGATATGAAAATAAATGTATGCGATTGTACTTATAACGACTCATGTAATTATTATTTAAAGTTTATATACGGATATCCGGAAAAACATTTTTAAAAAACTTTACAGATTATATTTTAACTCCATCAACGATCATTATGTGCTACTAAACTCGCACATTTTGTACAACATGATATCAATAGTTAAAGTTAAACAACAACATCAACCTCAACATTAACATCTATGTCAGCTAAACAAAGTTAAATCTTTATCCAATAAAATTTTTACAAAATATTAATTGATACCAATACATAATGAAAAACTCATGCATACTTATTAGTTGTACTTATATAATAATTTTCACGGGTAAATTCTTATATATCCATATAGTAAACCAAAAATTTAAAATAAATTTGATTTGTGTGTAAACCCATGTGATTAAAGAACCTTTGACCCAATAACATTATAAGGAGACACGCTCAGGAATGAAATACAAGGTCGATGCCATAGTTATATTTACAATTTCTGCTAACTATTTTTCTTACTTTGGCACATGTTGATACTCTAACATTTTAAAATATACATAAGATTTTCTGTTTTTAAAAGATAATACTATAAAATTAAATTTTTCTGGAAAAACCCGTGCGTGCACGGGTATTATAACTAGTCATAAATATAAAAAGATATCAAGGCTAGTAGTCAGATCTAATGAAATCCCAGTACTGATCTTTTTTGTTAGGAGTATCGTATTAATTATACTTGTATTATCATGGAAGACTAATGTAAGTACTTTAAAATGAACTTGCACGTCAAGCAAGTCATTTTAAATGAAACACTTTCAGTTTTTAGCCACTGAAATAGTTCACTAAATTTTTGGATTTTTAAAAACAGACTGTACTTAACCTTAAATCGTTTATTATCATGATAATTCAAGACATTGTATATGAATCACTAATAAGTAAGTGATATATATTTTGTCTCTTACCTATCACTAATAACTATCGACATACCGGCATCACCACCACCTACTATTGCTCTCTCTATTTTCTTCAGCACTTCAGCAGTATTGCACTAGCATTCTATGCTTTTTCTGTATAGCAATATAAAAATTTCCTAATGCACATCGATTTGACAGCACTCTACTTCGCTACTTCAGGTCTTGTGTCTCTAATTAGCCCAATACTCGGGGCCAGTCTTGTTCTTGCATCTTATTGGAAATAATTAAATCTCATGATAACACACCAACTATTTTTTATTCAATAAAATCTAGCATATAAAAAAATGTTCAAGAAGATAGTGTATGCTCACTTCTGGACACTCAAACTTGCTTAGGTCAGGTGTCATGGGGTCAACGCGTCCCCCACCCGAGATTGGTCGTGCTTGTTTACACAACGCCTCCACAATGTTGTCAACAAAGTTTTTGCAAAACTCGGTCTTGTGCATGACCATATTGTGGAAAGAAAAAGAATTGATTGTGTTGTATGTATGAGTATATTGTGAATTATATTTTGTATTTTAAGCGAGGTATTTTTACGTGATTAAGTCAATAGTCTTATTACACATGTTGGTGATAGAGTAAAAAACTAATGTGACGGTGATGAACATGATCACCATTGTCATATATATATATCTTCCCTTCTTCTTGGGTAAGCAAGGAGGTCCTATAAATCCAGGTCAAGGAGGGTATACTAAACCTGTTGTGGGTAAGCACTTTCAATATCAAACCAAAAAGACTCCTACTGAACCTAAGAAAGTGGATGGCACTAAGAAGAAGACTTCTGATGTGGCTAGCTCTAGTGGAACGAAGATCTCTACATCAAACCAGTTTGATGCTCTTAATATGGATGATACAGATGCTTTTGGTGTTCCTACTATTGACAACAACAAGGATGTGGATTCTGGTCGTACAATGAAAGTTAATAAGGATGAGTCGTTAAACGGTAATGCATCACAAGAACCGCTTGTGAGTGATTCAATGAGAACAAAGGGAGTTGGTTCTACTCCTATAGTTGAGAAAATTGGGAAGCTTGAAAAGCTACTTATAGATGGGAAAGCTACTCTTGTGGATGATAATGGTCATCCTGTTCCGTCTACCTCTTCCACTAAGAGATAACCCATTTTCAAAGGTGGGTAATGTTGTGGTTTCTGATAGTGATGATGATGATGAGGTTCTTAACACGTTCGACGAATCAGCAAATCTTTTTGGTGGTGGTCATGAGCGTGAAGATGAGTTTGATGACTATGATGATTATTCGAAGCAAATTTATGACCTTCCTGGGAATTTGGATGCTCTTAATGTCATGTATGGCTTTAATCTCCAAGGTCATAGGAAGTAGTTTATATTTTGTAAGAGTTTTTATTATCATGTGGTTAGTGGTTATGTTTTCTTGTTTAGAAAATAAGAAGTATCTTGTTATGTAAGCTTTTCGCCTATGTAACGGGCTGAGATATGGGACTCACCCATATCCGTTGTACTTAAGTGATTTTTGGAGTAATATATTTACCGGGTCGTTGACCTTTTACCAAAAAAAAAAATATATCTTCCCTTCTTTAACATTATTATCTACAAAAGTGTTGCATTATTTCAAGTGCAATTAAGTGTTTTCTTGCGGTTATCATAATTTCATTGCTTTAAGTGCATTATTTCAAGCCGGTTAAGGGAAAAAGAATCCAACTTATCTCTATCCGTGTCTCTATCTCTACTTCGTATAATGTATTTGAGGCCATTATTATCTACAAAAGTGTTGCATTATTTCAAGTGCAATTAAGTGTTTTCTTGCGGTTATCATAATTTCATTGGTTTAAGTGTATTATTTCAAGTCGGTAAAGGGACAAAGAATCCAACTTATCTCTATCCGTATCTCTATCTCTACTTCGTATAATGTATTTGAGACCATTACTGAGTCATATATCTTCCCTTCTTTAACATTATTATCTACAAAGTGTTGAATTATTTCAAGTGCAATTAAGTATTTTCTTGCGGTTATCATAATTTCATTGCTTTAAGTGCATTATTTCAAGCCTGTTAAGGGAAAAAGAATCCAACTTATCTCTATCCGTGTCTCTATCTCTACTTCGAATAATGTATTTGAGGCCATTACCGAGTCATATATCTTCCCTTCTTTAACATTATTATCTACAAAAGTGTTGCATTATTTCAAGTGCAATTAAGTGTTTTCTTGCGGTTATCATAATTTTATTGCTTTAAGTGCATTATTTCAAGCCGGTTAAGGGACAAAGAATCCAACTTATCTCTATCCGTATCTCTATCTCTACTTCGTATAATGTATTTGAGACCATTATTGAGTCATATATCTTCCCTTCTTTAACATTATTATTATCTACAAAGTGTTGCATTATTTCTAGTGCAATTAAGTGTTTTCTTGCGGTTATCAAAATTTCATTGCTTTAAGTGCATTATTTCAAGCCGGTTAAAGGACAAAGAATCCAACTTATCTCTATCCGTATGTCTATCTCTACTTCGTATAATGTATTTGAGACCTTCTATTTTTAGAAGTCTTAAAAAATTAAGTTCACACACCTTTTTATTAGTAATTATTAGAATAAAAACTAAAAATATACTACTAATTACACATTAAATTGAATGTTTCAATAATAACATCTAACTAATATAATGAATTTTATATGTTTATAGCTAAAATTAATAACCTTTTAATTTGCATATAATAATACAGCATATTAATCCTTCACAATCTCATAACAAAAACACACAAACTCGAGAAATTATCATCCATTATAAAAAATCGTTAAACAATATTCACCAAAAATAAAAATATAAAATTAAAAAATTATCAAACAACATTCGCCTCGAACCCGCTATTTTGTGCGGGTACCATGCTAGTAAATTTAATTTGTTGATATATATTCCATGTTATGTTACTTGACTAATTAATAATTTTGTCTCTCTTATATCAATCTATCTTCATTATGGTTTAACTTTTAAAAAACGTCATATATATATTGCCTAATTTCAAAACGTTTTTGGGCTTTAATTCAGGAACAATTAGGATTTTAATCAATAGATTAAGACTTTAATCAAAAGAATTTTGAAATTTAGATTTGTATTCTCAAGTGTAATTCGGTTCTGGGATAAGAAAAGGTGGTTGATATATTATAGTTCGCAATTTTTATTATTAAGGAAACAAAATGAAATAAAAAAAATCCTTATCATCATTTGAACGGTAATTTAAAAAAAATTGCAAAGTATAGAAGACTATACTAAACATACAAGATGAGTGAGACATACAGATAATGAGATTGTATCGTAACACAATCAGTACATTGCAAATGGAGCAAAAAGATACCCTAAACATAAAATTGCCAAACTAAAAAAGAAAATCCTGCATGTTGAAGACTTTACGAGCTCTTGACCCATCTATTTATTCTGTTTGCACCAAAGTAACTCTTTGAGACACTTGAAAACACCCTTGCTTTTGAACTTATTGATGCTCCACTTCACTAACAAAAGAAATGATGTTGTTGATTACCGTCAAACAACAAAATCAAATTTGTATATACCAAAGCTGCCTACAAATAGTATCATACAAAGGTAAGAGCGTAAGACCAAATAAAACAAAACTCTAACTATTTCAACTTAATGATGCTAAAAGGGCTAATATCAACACGACCTATAATCATAGAACACTAATCCACAAAAATCAGCAAAAGCAAATTTGTGTATACTAAAAGTTGTCTACAAATAATATCGTACAAAGGTAAACACGACCAAATAAACCAAAAGTGTAACCATTCAACTAAATGATGCTAATAGTGCTGATATGAACACGGCCTATAATCATACAACACAGATCTAAGAAATACGTCTCATACATCAGCAATAGATGAACTTCCTTATACTATCTACAATAGAAAATATCCAGAATACAACTCAGATTATAATAATACAACGCAAATCTATAATATACATATGATAGACCAATCAAATCTAAAATAGAACACAAAATAGCAGATCTACGTACTATACACAAATCAGATCTGAAATAGAAACACAAAACAGCAATAGACCACTACCAAATGAATATCAACACAGATTATAATCATACAACACAAATCTAGCAATTCCGTATCATACATACCAAGCACATCTAGAATAGAAATACAAATCAGCAATGGTTGAAGATGTTTATTAGGCTAGATGGCAAGGGGTTTTTTTTCACCTGACACCTCTGCGGCACCTCAGCTATCTCTCTTCTCTCACTTCTCCTCACTTCACTTCACCATTTAGTAGTCAATGTCACTTTTAACTTCACCTTTCAATAAATACCCACTTTATACAAATATACCCTACTAAATACCCCACACACACTCACACACAAAATAAAAAATAATAAAACAAGTGGGAGAGAGAAAGGTGGTCTGACCACCTTAACTTGTTTTGGGTTTCGTGTTTCGCGCGTGAAGTTGGGAGGTGGGCAAGGGACATGGCGCGTGAGGTTGGGAGATATGGTGAAAGGATCACCTCCATGCCCGCTAGACCAATCAAATCTAAAATAGAACATAAAATAGCACATATACGTACCATAAACAAGTCAGATCTGAAATAGAAACACAAAACAGCAATAGACCACTACCAAATGAATATCAAGACAGATTATAATCATACAACACAAATCTAGCAATTCCGTATCATATATACCAAGCACATCTAGAATAGAAATACAAATCAGCAATAGTTGAAGATGTTTATTAGGCTAGATGGCAAAGGGGTTTTTTTCACCTAACACCTCAGCGCCACCACTCCTCTCACTTCTCCTCACTTCACTTCACCATTTAGTAGTCAAAGTCACTTTTAACTTCACCTTTCAATAAGTACCCACTTTATACAAATATACCCCACTAAATACCACACACACACACTCACACATAAAATAAAAAATAATAAAACGAGTGGGGGAGAGAAAGGTGGTCTGACCACCTTAACTTGTTTTGGGTTTCGTGTTTCGCGCGTGAAGTTGGGAGGTGGGCAAGGGACATAGCGCGTGAGGTTGGGAGATATGGTGAAAGGATCACCTCCATGCCTACCAGTNACTTTATACAAATATACCCCACTAAATACCACACACACACACTCACACATAAAATAAAAAATAATAAAACGAGTGGGGGAGAGAAAGGTGGTCTGACCACCTTAACTTGTTTTGGGTTTCGTGTTTCGCGCGTGAAGTTGGGAGGTGGGCAAGGGACATAGCGCGTGAGGTTGGGAGATATGGTGAAAGGATCACCTCCATGCCTACCAGTCTTATACATACAATGTATTATTTCCTATTTAAAATGTAAAAACTATGGTTCTAAAATAAAGATCATTTTTCCACTTTTTTTTTGAAAAAAGGTTGGATGCTTTTATTTTTGTGCATGTGTATGTTTTGGGAGGAAAAGAAGTCCGTTTTGGTGTAAGCCGGCAAGTGTGTGTGACTAGCTTCTACTTTTAGGTAGAGTTGCTAAATGACGTCGTTTCGGAACCAAACTAAAGGGCAAGTCAAAACGACGGGTTTTTTTGCTTTGACCAAGAACAAAAGCCCGCCAAAACGACAATTTCCCATAAAACGACATCGTTTTTTGCCCGTTCAAAACGACATCGTTTTGAATGGGAAATGATATATTATATAATGTCTTAGTGTAGTTAATGAAGAAAAAATGGTTTGTTAGCATCGTATTTTTATATTATGAAGTGTCGGTCATTATATTCCTGAATCGTGTAATAGGTTGCGTAAGAAAGTATTTCAAAGCTGTTTGTTCATGTTTATTATAAAGATAGAACTACAAGGGCTAAACTTGTAAAGGCATGAAAGCTAACATGCCTAACTCTATATTATATTTTGTAAACCTCATTTGTGAGGTTGGTAGATCATTTGGTAATAACATAGCTTATATTTCACACACATGATCCTCCCATCTCTCTCTCTCTCTACATCTCTTTTTCTCTCTCTAGATTTAGGTGAAGAAGGTCGTGATTTAGGTTGTATACGGGTTCCTACATGGTTTCTTCGTTATAAGTAGTAGTGATAGTTCAGAATTTTTATTGTTAAGGGGGAAAAAATCCTTAGTGTCGTTGGAATTGTAAGTTTATAAAAATTGTAATGGTTCTTAAATTTTAAGTTAAAAATGTCTCAGTGTATTTTTTTTTTGGAAGGTTAGAGTAACTTGTATACTTAAATTTTAGGTTAAAATGTCTTAGTGTAGTTAATAAAAAAAAAAAAAAAAAAAAAAAAAAAAAAAAAAACGATTTCTTCGTTATAAGTGGTAGTGATAGTTCGCAATTTTTAATGTTAAGGGAACAAAGTGAAATAAAAAAAATCCTTAACATCGTCGAACGGTAAGTTTAAAAAAATTGCCAAGTATATAGAATTGAAGAACTATACTAAAAATACAAGATGAGGGAGACATATAGATAATGGAGCAAAAAGATACCCTAAACATAAATATTACCAAACTAAAAATGAAAATCCTACTGATGTTGAAGACTCAACAAGCAGTTGACCCATATATTGATTCTTTATGCATCAAAGTAACTCTTTGAGACACTTGAAAACACCCCTTGCTTTTGAACTTATTGATGCCCCACTTCTTGATCACTAACAAAAGAAATGATGTTGTTGATTACAGAATACTACCCTTTCACCCAACAGATGATTTAAAGACTGTAACCCACTTGGAAAAAAGAAATTATTGCACTCAAAAGTTGTTTATTCAACCAGAGAATCTGGTATATATATCCTGCACAAAGTCCGACCAAGCTTTTGATTTCTCGAAATCTTGATCCTCTTGAGAATTAGAACTATTATAAGATAGGTCTAAAAACTTCCCTTTGTTTTATCCTTTCACCTTTTTAGCCTTATGCTCGGACTTACCTTTAGACTTTATAGCTTTTTGCTATAGTATCGTTTTAATGTTGTTGTTTTGTACAATGTTATAAGAGAAATGATTGGCATACCTAAAAGTTATGCCTAATTTCGTGCCTAAACATATGTGACAACAATTTATTGGTTGTATCAACCGGACTCACTTCTTCACAATCTAATGAGATAATGACACATAAGTTAGGCACAAAATTAGTCATGTCTTTTAGGTCTCTCAATCTTTTTCCATGTTATAAAACCCGGTATTTCTATCGGCCCGGTTTAGTCGCCGATATACCAGGTTATCGGTTCAACTGGAATGTATAGAACTTTTCAACGAGAATGAGATAGTGCTAGTTCAACTCTCTCAAAATGTAATCCATTCCAAACATATATGCCATGGTTCCTTACTTCGACAGGCAGAATCGGTTCTATATATATGCATATTTTTTTTTTGTATATTTAATATGTAGTGTTACATGATCCTACGATTTATTTGACTTTATTTCTACATTCAATTGAACCAATGAAAAGATTGACTCTACCAATAAGCTTTGTTTTTAAGTTCTATATCTATAATAATTTAGCAAAGATTTGCAACAACAATGAACTTATGATTATAAGTTATAACAGTGTATATTAAGACTAGGGTTAAGTCCATATAATAGCAAGATAATTTTCATGATGTACAAATATCATACGATAGGTTGCTAAAATCGCGAATCGATAGTCGGGCGGTCGCCCCTTTGTAGCTTGTAATTGGTCTAGGTGGGATTAATTGGATTGGTATTTTTGGCAAGTTTTGGATATTTCCGGCGAGTGTTGGATATTCTCTACAAGATTTTCCCTAAAAAAACATCTTGAAATAGATATAAACTGCAACTATAAGTGACTACATTTGTTCAAGTTGTAAAAAGTCGCGAATAGCTGATTAATCAGATTGGCATTTCTAGCAAGTTTTGGGTATTTCCAGTGAGTTTTGGGTATTCCTGGCAGAATTGTACTAAAAAAATCTTGTAATAGATATAAAAGCGCCTATAAGTGATTAAAACCAGTTTACGATGAGTTTTGGGTTTTTTTCGGTGAGATTTGCAAGTTTCCGGCAAGTTTGACCATCGTTGACCACCGTTGCTAACAGTTGACCGATTTGTTTGACGAATTTATACAAATCGGCAAGTTAGTAGCCCAGTAACGCCTAGACTGTGATTAACCGGTCTTGTAGGCCTTTTTTTTGCAACATTGATCATACACGAACTTAAAAAAAATTACAAATATCGTATACGTACTTTCAAAATTCGTCTCGATATCATACCTAGTGGACGTGACATGATAAGTCACCGGTTAAATTAATTACATGACATTGTTAATAATTTTTATTAGTGATGTGAAGATTACTCTAAATGTTTATTATATCTTATACTTTTTGTATATATCGTTACAAATGCTTTATATACATAATTATGAATCCGAATAATTGCAAATAGATGCGATCAAGATATTGAAGGAAAAAATGGTCGATATTCTTTCTTAATGATTATCTGTTGTTTATCATTCATTTGAATGATTTAAATGACCTGAAAATTTATCATGTTATTCATTTGTTCAATAATTATTACTTTATAGTAAAACCAAGTTCCACAACATTATAAAAAATATACTTTCCGGTACATAAAATAGTGCACTTCTAGTAGCAAAACTGATGGTGAAACGAATTAAAGAATGTAACTAAATAAGTAAATATACAATATACAAATTGAACATGACAGTAAATAAGTGGAATATAATGACATGTCATGTAAAATGTGGACTTTGGCGTATTAAAAATAAGTTTGTACTGATAACAGAACGGATTTCTAAAGTACTTGTACGATACCGGTATTTTTAAAAATTCACGTATGATACTTATACATTTTTAAAATTATCTTGCTATTATATGCACTTAACCCTTAAGACTATATTGGTTGGTGTTTCTAAGATAGTTTATAACTTTAATTTACTCTATTACAAAATTTTAACTAACATTAGTCCTCACCACTTCAATATGTCAATTAAACTTAGAAAGTTGATGGGAAAGAAAAGGTTTTGTTCTCAAACACGCAAAAACTTGATCACATCCGGTCCGGTATCCGAGCCGGTTTCTGGTTCAACTGGTTAAACCGGCTCTAGTTTTTAAACATTGGTTTTGTATACTTTTGTTACATGAATATGCACAAACACCTTCTCATTTGTAGGCCCAAATCTGTAACACCCGCTATCCCATAAAGCCCCGAGCTCTAGGTCTACTAAGACACATACAACTAGCCTTTCCGCCATTTTGGAGTCGAGCCTTGTTTTTTGAGATAGGAGATTGAGAAAGAAACAGATTTTTGGATCGCCTAATTCAATAGCTCAATAACAGATGGAGTTCGTCCTTTAAAGCATAGTTCAGTGTTACAACAAGTAGACTGTTCGTGAACGAGAAACAAAGTTGCCATATGCCTATATCAACATTGAAGGCTTTGCAACTATCCAATATAAATTTCAGGTATCGATGACATCGTTATCTATTTCTTCAAGTTCATTTATATCTTTAATAAAAATAGAACTAAAATATTTATTAAAGATGGCAATGTCTTTTTCTAATACAAAGCTTCAATTGTAGTTTCAAACGTATAGCAGGTTTTTTCAAGTCAAATTTCTTGTGTTTTATATCTACATTCTCAACCCGATCCAGTAACTAACAGCCCAAAAGGATAGACAGAATATAGTTGATATGCTTCGGGTCAGGTTTAGGACTCTGTGTCATTTTTAACCTGATCCAGAAACCAACAGCCCAAATTGAAATGTTATTTTCTTGTTTATTTTGTTTGAGACTTTGAGCCTATTAGAGTTTAAAGTACCCTAAATAACATTCATTAGTACATGAGTTATACCAGTTAGGATATTAGGCATAATTAGCAGAGGACATGGATTCTGATTCTTTCTCTTTGTCACCTTAATCATAATGTTACGATTTACCTTCCGCATATTAGATGCGAGACCAGTTGATGGGGCGGCCAAAACAATAATCTCCTTTAAGCACAAGAACACATCAAATTGGTAACATTAGACAGTAGAAAGTTTTCTTTAGAGGACATGTTTGTTAGAAGCAATTTTATCTCATAGTCTGAGCTAGCCAAGTATATGGAAACATTACATGATACCTTCTTTTCACACCACATGTCAACTATTTTTTTTTTTTTTCCCTCTCATTGTTCATGTCTATCTCATCTATCCGGGCACCATATTTGACAAAGACTATCAATTAATAGTCAATACTCCAACTTATCTTGACCTGAAAACGAACACAACTCGGATTCACATACACCAGTTGTCGATGTTTTTGCCTCGCACTCTGAATGATGTTCATTGGAATTTTATAGGAAGAAAAAGGAAAGATGTTAACCAAATACATGTATTCGTCTTCGCCAACCCCATGAATACACCACCATTAACATAACATCCTTGTCTTGGACTCTTGGATATTGGTAGTTTATTTGCACAAATATTAATCTATACTACTCTTGTTATACTCTACCAAATTTAACTATTGGGTCATCCTCATTAATCAACTCCTGGATTTGGTAGGATTAGAGACTTAGGTCATTATAATTGTTTTCCCTTACAGGATAATATATCTCCATCACCTTTCAAATATCTCCATCACCTTTCAAATATCAAGAGGTATTACTTATTAGAAAGATGATGTATCGAGAGATAATCTACGTATTTAATTTTTAATTAAAGCGATTCACGTGTTAAACCGACATTATAGGTCACCAAATTATTTATATGTCTTCGTTTATGCCAACCATGTTAAAGTTATATTCACCTGTGTTATTTCGTTAACTATTCGGCCACGTTCGCAAAGTTATAAAAAATGCATTAAAGTTGATGTTAAAAGATTATGTTCTTTAGTATTTATCTTATTTTACTCTTGTAAAAAGAGTGTATTATTTGTCTTAAAATTTAAAAAGTACAAAGCTTAATGTTAATTGTGGAAATACTATAAGCACATGGATCTTACAATTATACCATCTATGTATCAAAATAATTGTCCTCCAACAAAAAATATGCAGTTTAAGTAAAATATTATTACAACTTTTTCTTTTCTAACTTTTACATAATGACAGTTTTACTCTTACATAATTAATTTAAGTATTCTTTAATATTTGTAATAATAACCTTAAGTGAGAGTAATATAATAAACTCGAACTTAATTCTCTATCTATTTTTGAATGTAGACAATTAATTTGGGATAACCCGAAATGGAAATATGAACAATAAATAAAAGACGGAGAGAGTAATAAAAAGAAAATTTCAGATTTGGTTGGATTTTGCCCCCTAGGTTCATGACTTGATCAAAAATAACCCTCTTCCCAAAATGGTTATGCTCGACCGTGCGACCTATCCGACCCTTTTTGACACGTATCCACTGCAAGTACACGTTATTATTTGGGTTTAATTAATTGGGTGGCCTATAAAATCTTACAAAATCCCCCACCCATTGACAAACCCTTTTATCTTATATGCCTTAAATAGCTCGAGTAACCGCTGTGACAGTTGTGTGACTTGCGGCTTACTTAACCGACATCATGAAACTCGATTGTATTTTTATTGAAAAGGTAAAAAGATTACTACTATTTTTCAGTTAATTTATTTTGTATATATCTATTTTGTGTTTGTTTATGTTTACATTGCTAATCATGCACTAATTCAGCTATCTTATATGGTTTTTTGCAAATCAACATCAACCATGCAAGACTGTTTAATTCTTAATGGCTGATATGAACATTCTGAAGTGTGTTTGAGGAACTCCCAAAAACTCAACTTGTGATGAAAAATCATATATGGCTGCTAACACTTAGTCGGCCCAAAATATCAAGAAAAAATCATAAAATTTTCATATAACGAGATAAAAACAACCAAAAAGTCAGAGATATCACTTTCAAGGAGTGTTTGGTTTGTTGAGGGAAATGACTATGATTATGAGAATAGGTATAGGTTTAGAGTGAGTTTCGTAATAGCTAGTTCTTAGAGTTTGATACTCATTTTCAAAAGTAAAACCCACTAACAAAACAATTGTATTAAGAATATAATGAAAGTCATTTTTTCATTCTCATACCCGCAAAAACACCACTTCAAAATATTCATATCAACCATTGATAATTAAATAGTCTTGCATGGTTGATAATGATTTGCAGAAAACCAACATAAACTAATTAGTGCATGATTAGCGAATGTAAACATAAACTAACACAAAATAGATACATAATTAAATGAAATAGACTGTTTTTACCTTTTCAGGAAAAAAACAATCGAGTATCATGTTGTCGGTCGAGTAAGCTGCAAGTCGCACAGCCGCCATAACCGTCACTCGAGCAATTTAAGACATATAAGACAAAAGGGATTTTTTAGTAGATGATAAATTTTATAAGTCACCCAATTAATTAAACCCAAACAAAAGTATGTACTTGCAATAAAAACGTATCAAAAAAGCACTAGACTCGCACGGTTGATATGTCAAAGATGACCTTTTAAGAATGTTTTTTTGGTTTCCAAGTGATTAACACATTGGGCTCAAATGGTCTATTTGTGAAATTTTCTCTTATTATAAAGATATGTATTCATGCATTATGATATTAATCAGAATTTATGCTGCTTTGTGCTCAAAGAATAAAAGTTACAAATCGAAAGTGATATGTACATTACAATAAGTGATGTGCACATCATAAAATCATAAATGTAATACGTTCAACATCACATATGCATTCTTGTGTTGTGCATATCATTTATTGTGGTGTGCATAACACCTCCCTTACAATTTTGAGTATCTACATCAATATCATTTACTACGATAATTTAAAAAAAATATATATATATATATCGCGTGAAATCATACTTAAATTTTGATTACAATTAGCAAAATTATTAATAATTAAAATGCCTGTTATATTGGCTTACGAATTTAGATGTGATTAAATCATTTTGTGGTGATGAATACATATTTGTCAATATCGTAAAAAATAACAATTTTAAAGTCAAAATCGATTTATTATTATTATTATTATTATTATTATTATTATTATTAGACTAAAATACATCGTTGGTCCCTAAACTTGTCCAAAAGTCATCGCATGGCCTCTAAGTTTGAAAAATCATCGCCGTGCATCCAAAAGTATGGATTTTGAGGCCGAATGCGTCCCTTGACCTGAAATAGTGAGGTCAACGCGTATTTTGAGTTTTATTTTCAAGGGTATAATAGTCCAACAACATTTGTAACTCGCATATGGTTAAGTATAACTCGACATTCACCTTTAGGGACCAACTGTGTTCTACTATTTACCATAAATTCTCTGATACGCTTATTAATGCTAGCGCGGGAACCAATTAACCCACAACTAACCATTGATTTTTTAGTAAGTCCCGATTATGTATCATTAACACTGTAAGTTACAACATATACGAAAACAACCCTCAACAAGCTACCCTTAGTTATTCCATAAAAAATAAGAAAAAACAAAATCAAAAGAATGGCAGACATGGAATTTAGTAAGGCACAAGTGACGGATAAGATGGTAGAGCATGTGAAGGCAAAATATGGTTATAATTGGTTAGAAAGTGATGAAATGTCTGATGAGATGTGTGAAGATTTATGCAAATTTGCCAAAGAAGAGGAAGTGATCAAAGGTATGTTACGTTTTCTATATTTGTTTCATTGACATACTGATTGGAAACTAGGATTGTGTTTTTGTTGTATTTCCAGATACCAATTCTAAAGGAAAAGAGGTTGATGTTTCACATGCACAACCTGTTAGCACCCTTGGTAATAAAAGTCCAAAACCAAGTATAATGGTTACAAATATTGTACTCGGTCTTCTTGCGGCAAAGGTATACTGGTACAAAAAGTTC
>LBNU01003901.1:24609-36891 GCA_014162995.1 Artemisia annua | reverse complement strand
ATGCGATGAATTACTTAAACATGATGTTGACACAACACATTCAAAATCAGCAAGCACATCATATACACACAATGTCATGCTAGCCTAATCATAACTAAGTTATGACGATAAGTCAAACACACAATCTTCACCTTAACTTGCATAAAGACCAAAGCTAGTTATGATCATGATGTGACAACACAAACTAGAAAACATGTTTAGTATGACATTTATGTGCAAGCCTTTTTTTGTAATGTCTTAATCAAGTTAATGCTAACATGAATTCTTTCCTAAGTGTGCAGCAAGTGTTAGTGGACAAGTTAGACACATGAATGCTTGATGTGACAATACACATTAAAGACACAAGTCAAGTCAACATCAACTTATTTGCTAGCCTACATGCTTTGATTCATGGCAAGTTAAACACATAACCTTACATGAATGCATGTCTTAAAGTATCCATTTAAATATATAAAACCAAGTTTATGTTTAAATAGAAATGCAAAGTCTAGTATATAAGACTTAAAAACTAAAGTGATGTTTTATTACAAACTAAAAGTTTGTACTTTGTCATTAACCAAAACTTAGCAAGATCCGTTAAAATATAAATAACGTTTTTAGGCGAGTATTTGTATTAACACTATTGTTTTGGATTCATTTTTCGTAAGCATTTTGGTGTTCTTCATGGAGGGCAATTTGAAACATTGGAAGGCTTTAATTGGAAGTGTGGTATTGGTTCGTGGTCAAGATCATTATTTGCATATGTTCCCTATTTGTTGATAACAAAAAGGGGAAGAGATTTTGAAGAAATATTGGAGTGGCATTGCATGAATCAAGGGGAAGACAAGATTGTTTCATTCATGGTGAGATTTTATCTCAATTTCTCTACTTCGTCTAGGGAAGTTCGTACAAGAAGGTGTTTGTTTTGTCATCATCAAATAGGGGAAGATTGTTGGGTCTATTAGATTTGATGATACAAAACAAGAAAGAATGAAACAACAGGGACTTAATATGACAAGAAGGAATTCTACAAAAGATGGGATGAAATTACTTGCAAAAGAAGTTTTATTTATTAGTCCTTCGTAGTATTTTGTAAACCCTAATATCTCTCTATATAAAGAGATCAAGGGTGTAGGATTTTATTATTCAAGTCTTCCACAATGTAGACGTCTAGTAAAGGTGTGTGTGTGTGTGTAACCTAGACGTAGGAGATAAACGTCTAGGGTTTTGTGCTTTAGTTTAGATAATGTGTTCTACTTGATCAAGGTAGAACATGTTAAGTAGTTTGTAATCGTTAGAGAAGTGAATGATAATGAAAAACCTTGTTCATGATAACATTAATTCATTGTTTGAATATTCCGCTTTCGTTATTATGCTTTCCTAGATATAGTGAATAATTAGACATCGTCTAGGAGCTACAACGATCTTCACATAGAACTTGTTGAAGAGAGCGTAACGAAAATGAAACAAAAGAATCCGGATTTGAAACCAATTGATTACAACAAATGGAACAAACTTAATGGAATCACTTTTGTCCCTCAAAAACTGTTAGGAATACAAATATTCCTAGTAAAGACTCGGTCACCTCATTTATTTAATAGCATTGATATAGCTCGTAGTTACATTAATATTTAGTTAGTATTTAGATTAGTTAAGTAACACCGTGGAAGAAGGACGGGTCTCTTACCCACTGTATACCTGATCCACAGCCCATACGGGGCATTTTTCTTATTTCTTTTGTAAGAACTATAAATACCCCTCTCCACATATGGAGAGGGTTGGAGCTTTCATTTCTTTCAATATAATACATCTTATTTTCTCTCATCTCTTTCTCTCTCTAGAAAGTTTCCCATCCTCTCCTCTCTCTCTCTCTAATTATACGAACCAAACACACCCTTCTTGTCCTAGTTATTGTTTGTTATATGTTACAAAAACAAACACCAAATGTTTCAAAAAAATTAGTTGTTAAGAAAATGTTTTCTAGACCACAAGTTGTCTCGAAAACTCTTTCAAACATGGAACAAATGTCGTCGAAAAATCCTTTTAATACAAGTGAGGCTAGAGACATTCTTGATGACATTAAAAAAAGAGTTGAAACACTTCAACAGATTGTTATGTCTAAAACTACAATTAGTATTAACAACTGGCATTCTAGTTTTCATAAGGAAATGAAAAAGGTGTTTGAAACCGAAATTACTACTCCACTGAATAACATCAGTGCGAGAGTAATTCATTTTGAACAAGCTTTCTTAAAAGAAACGGCCACTTTGTCAAGGACCACAAATCCCTGGTAAAGGAAGCTAATGAAACTCATGAAAACTTAAATGTTTTGGAAAGGTTAAATGATTCTCTCTTCGAAGCAGTTCTGTCAACTGATGTTATGTCTATCATTTTACAAACATATTCTGTTGAAGACGATGAAACACTCCGAGCTGAGACCTCCGCAATTGTTTCTAAAATATGAAAATGCGCTTACTAAACTTGAAAAAGAAAACGTGTCATATTTTAAACAACTTGATCGGAAAAACGAAGAATGCAAGTATGACCAATTTTCGTATGAGCGTGCCTTCAAAAACATGAAAGCGCAACATGATCTTTTGAGGTCTCAGCTAGAAAGTCAAAAAGGAAAGGGTGTGGATACTAAGTTTGAAAAACCATCTACTTCGGACAAAAACCAGTTGTTAAACCAAAAATGTCGATTTCTCAAATTGCTCCAAAAGTTGATGTGAAAAATGATTTGACAAAACCAGTCACTCCAACACCCTTGCCCAAGAATAAAGAAAAAGAAAAGATTGTTGAAAAAGGAAAAGCAGTTGTCGAAACACAAAAAGTAATAGCACCTGGTCTTTATAGGATTAATCCCACTATTGCGTTTGCCTCAACATCTAGGACAAATGAAAAGTGCCTAAAGGATAACGAAAAAGTCTATGGATGCTAGAAATGACAATAATATAAATCCTAATGTGTGTGCCTTACCTTCTACAGGATTAGCAAGCACCTCTAGGAGCAGCAGACTAAAGCCTAGGAGCAATACAAGGAACAATAGAGTCTCGCCTATCTCTAAGAGTAGTAGCATGAATAAAGTGAAAAAAGTAGAAGAACACCCTAGGAATTTATCGCTTTGTAATAAGAGACATCTTTCATCTGAATGTAATGTCAAACGTACTATTTCTAATGCATGTAATGACTCTGTTTGTTTAATATGCAATAAATGTTTAATTAATGATCTTCATGATGATTGTGTTTCTACAAATGTGAATGTTTTGCCTGCACAGAAGAACGCTTCGATAGGACCTAGTGCCAAATCTAGATATTTTGGTAAACTAATTAAAAGAATGCCTAGGAACTATCTTAAGTATTGTGTTTGGATTCCAACGGGTAGAGAATTCATACTACAGGATGGGAAACTAGAAGTAGTTCAATATAAACAAGTAGCAAATGTCTATGAATGTGATTTGGATTGTACCCCTAACCCCATGGAACCAAATTCAACACGGTTTCCAAATACAAATTCTTTTGTTATTGGCAGGTTATCGAAATATGTCTTTTGATCGTCGACTCGGGTTGCTCCAAGCACATGACCGGGAATTTAAAGCTACTGATCAATTTTGTTTGGTTATTTATAGATACTGTACGCTTTGGTAATGATCATGTAGCAGCTATTCAGGGTTATGGAGATCTTCAGTTTGGGAATTACTTAATCACTCGAGTTTACTACGTCGAACGGTTGGGATACAATTCGTTTTCAGTTGGGCAGTTTTGTGATGTAGATTTAGAGCTCGCCTTTAGGAGAAATAAGGTTTTTGCTATAAATTTGGTTGGAGATGATCTCTTAACCGGAAATTGCGACACTAACCATTATGCTATCGACATCAATCAAATGGCCTCTACATCACCAATTTGTCTTATGACAAGAGCATCAGAAACAAAATCTTGGTTGTGGCATCGACGTTTATCTCACCTCAATTTCGACACCATCAACAAATTAGCCAAAGACAACATCGTCAACGGACTTCCTAAGTTCAAATACACCAACGATCACTTATGTCCATCATGTGAACAAGAAAAAAGCAAACGAGCATCATATAAACCCAAAACCGTACCTAGTTCAGAAGCAAGGTTACATCTGTTGCACATGGACTTATGTGGCCCAATGAGAGTTGAAAGCATCAATGGAAAGAAGTATATTCTTGNCCAAAGACAACATCGTCAACGGACTTCCTAAGTTCAAATACACCAACGATCACTTATGTCCATCATGTGAACAAGAAAAAAGCAAACGAGCATCATATAAACCCAAAACCGTACCTAGTTCAGAAGCAAGGTTACATCTGTTGCACATGGACTTATGTGGCCCAATGAGAGTTGAAAGCATCAATGGAAAGAAGTATATTCTTGTTATTGTCGATGATTATTCAAGATATACATGGGTAAAGTTTTTGAGATCAAAAGACGAAGCACCTGGCAACATCATCACCTTTCTGAAGCGTATTCAAGTTCTACTTCAAGCTCCAGTAAGGATTCTAAGAACAGACAACGGCACAGAATTCACCAATCTGGAGTTAAGAACGTATTTTGAAGATGTTGGAATCACACATCAGACATCAGTTGTTAGAACTCCACAGCAGAATGGGGTAGTTGAAAGAAGAAATAGAACTCTTGTGGAAGCTGCTCGCACAATGCTAATTTATTCTAGTGCACCACTATTCTTATGGGCTGATGTTGTCGCCACTGCTTGTTTCACTCAAAACCGATCCCTAATCCATCCAAGATTCAATAAAACACCATATGAGCTTGTGAACTATCGGAAACTGGATATCTCTTACCTTCACGTGTTTGACGCTTTGTGCTATCCAACGAACGACAGAGAAGATCTAGGGAAGTTGAAAGCTAAGGGTGATATTGGAATCTTCATTGGATATTCAAAAAACTCGAGGGCATTCAGGGTGTATAGTAGGAGAACAAAAAGGATAATGGAGACGATGAATGTGAACTTTGACGAGATTTCACAGATGGCTTCTGAGAGACTCACTCTAGAATCCGCGCTTAACCCGATGGCTTCTAATCAATATAAATTAGGACCCGCACCAAACAGTAAGACTTCTGGACACATTAGTTCAGGACTCGTACCTCAAGGAGCTCAATCAACAACACCCGATAAACCTTCAGAACAAGAACTGGAAAACTTCTTCGAGTTAATGTTTGATGAATACTATGGTGGAACTTCGACAAATGCATCTCAACATCATTCCGCTGCACCCGCTCAAAATCATCAACCACCACCACCACCACCAACACAAGATGCATCNACCCAATAAACCTTCAGAACAAGAACTGGAAAACTTCTTCGAGGTAACGTTTGATGAATACTATGGTGGAACTTCGACAAATGCATCTCAACATCATTCCGCTGCACCCGCTCAAAATCATCAACCACCACCGCCACTACCACCAACACAAGATGCATCTACCACAATCGAAGCTGAAGCACCAACTCCCTCAGCATCATCAACATCTACTCCAACAACTCCGGTTATTGAAATTCTTCTACCAAGAGTTGATGAGCAAAACCAAAACATGCATTTTCAAGAAGAACCGACACAACACCAAAACAATGTTGCGTTAGAAGAAGAAGAAGTATTTGAAAATCCGTTTGCAACAGACTATGCTGAATCTTCTTCAAGGTTACAAGAACCATCTAACACGCATATGTTAAACCCAGGGTACCCTTCTACACTCCAATGGACTAAAGACCATCCAATTGAACAAGTTATTGGTGAACCTTCAAGGCCAGTTCAGACAAGGAGACAACTTGCCACCGATCTCGAATTGTGTATCTACATTTGCTCTATAAGCCTCAAAGAACCAAAGAACATTCGGGAAGCAATGGCAGAAAACCCATGGATAGAAGCGATGCAGGAGGAAATTCTTCAATATCAGTTACATGATAGTTGGGAACTTGTTGAACGACCACTTGAGAAACGTGTTCTTGATCTCAAATGGTTGTGGAAGAACAAAATGGATGAGGAAATGACTGTAATTCGCAAAAAATCTCGTCTCGTGGCCAAAGGATATCCACAAGAAGAAGGGATAGACTTCGAGGAATCATTCGCGCCCGTAGCTAGATTGGAAGCAGTCTGGATCTTCTTAGCCTATGCAGCTCACAAAAACATCACAGTCTATCAGATGGACATTAAGACAGCTTTCTTAAATGGAACTCTGAAAGAAGAAGTATATGTGAGTCAGCCAGAGGGATTCATCGACAAAGAACATCCAGATACATCTACGAGCTTAAGAAAGCCATCTATGGTTTAAAACAAGCTCCAAGGGCGTGGTATGACGAACTATCATCTTTCTTACTCAAAAACAATTTCACAAAAGGAACGGTTGATGACACCTTGTTTACCAAAAAATTCAAAGATGATATTTTGATCGTTCAAATTTACGTGGACGACATTATTTTTGGATCAACCAATCCTAACCATTCAAAACATTTTGAAAATTTCTTGAAAAGCAAATTTGAAATGTCCATGATGGGGGAACTTCAATTCTTTCTTAGTTTACAAATACATCAATCCGCTCGTGGTATTTTTATAAATCAAGCTAAATATACAATAGAGATTTTGCAAAAACATGGTATGGAAAATTGTGATTCTGTTGGTACACCAATTGTCACTTCACCAAAAATCGGTGCTGATTTGTTTGGGAAACCCATCGATCCGAAGAAATATCAGAGCATGATCGGTTCTCTCATGTACCTAACTGCTAGTCGACCCGAAATTCAATTTGCTGTTTTCCTATTAGCACGGTTTCAGGCAAAGCCTACCGAACTTCACCTCAAAGAGGTTAAACGGATCTTTCGGTGCCTACAAAGAACCATTAACATGGGATTTTGGTATCCGAAGTATTCGGGGTTTCAACTAACAGCATTTTCAAATGCCGACCATGCAGGTGATCAAGTTACAACAAAGAGTACATTAGGTGGAGCACAATTTTTGGGTGAAAATCGAGTAAGCTGGTCGTCAAAGAAACAGGAGTGTACTGTACTTTCTACCGCAGAAGCCGAGTATGTGTCTTTATCTACGTGTTGTGCCCAAGTTCTTTGGTTGTGGACACAGCTCACAGATTATGGCTTACTTTCCACAGAATACCTTTGTATTGTGACTCGAAAAGTGCCATAGCCATCTCGCGCAATCCCGTTCATCATTCAAAGACTAAGCATATTAGAGTCCGCTACCACTTCATAAAAGAGCAAGTCGAAGAGGGTACTGTTGAATTATTTTTCGTTAAGACGGAATACCAACTCGCCGATCTATTTACTAAAGCCCTTCCAAAAGATAGGGTTGACGATTTAGTTCGACGAATTGGCATGCAAAGCCTAACCCCTGAGGAGTTAGAACGTCTTCTCGAATCTTCTTGAAAAATATTTCAAAACCGCTTCGCTGTAAATATTTTTTGAAAAACAAAATACAAAATTTGAAAAACCAACAAAAACAAAATACAAAAATAGAAAATTTCAAAAATCCAAAAACAATATAAAAACAAGAATCCAAAAATATTCTTCTCACGACATGTCTCTCGTATAATCGATATTATGTAAGTTTCTAAAAATGTCATTCAACAATGACACAGATATGTACATATGCTTGAGCGGGAGTTCATTTAAATGTTTTCTAAAATATGTTGTTTCTCAAATTTTTTTCACAATGGCTTTCGTATACTTTAGTACGAAACCCGGACTTCAATGATGACCTCTGATTATTTCAGATCAGGACTCGAACGTTCAAAACCAAAATCATTTTCAAAAAGTTTGAATATAAACAAACGAAAAGATTTCAAGGAAAAACTCGTTTCACAGAAAGACTTGTGTACATTTCCGTACATAACTCGCATTTCAAAAAGAAAACTCCCTCCAAATCCTTAAAATTATTTTTAAACTTTATGTTTAAAAATATGCTTTATTTAAGGGGGAGTATAAAAATCATAAGAAAAATGTTCTGATTTCATGCTAAAACAAATCCGTCTATCTCTTCAAAAGCTTTTTCTATTAACAAGTTGATATCAAAAATATCACGATATGCTATTTTTGAGGGGGAGAAGACGTGATTAAAATGTGATCAAAGATGTTTACATATTGTGGCTGAATCTCAAAGGAGCTCGACTCAGACTTGACCCAAGAATTGACGAAACAAAATGTTAGTAATCGAAAAGACTTATCCTCGACGGGTAATAACTTCAAATTAGTTATTAGAGCTAGTTGTCACCTAAAAACTGATNGGGGGAGAAGACGTGATTAAAATGTGATCAAAGATGTTTACATATTGTGGCTGAATCTCAAAGGAGCTCGACTCAGACTTGACCCAAGAATTGACGAAACAAAATGTTAGTAATCGAAAAGACTTATCCTCGACGGGTAATAACTTCAAATTAGTTATTAGAGCTAGTTGTCACCTAAAAACTGATAATGTATCTCTTTAACTAGCGACGTAAACGTGTCTCAAAAAGGATTTGTCCAAGTAGAAAAGTACCAATTCGAGAAACTTTCTGTGAACTTGACCAGGCCGGGTAATAATTTCAAGCTAGTCTAACTAGTGATTTAAGCGTGTCTCGAATCGGTCAAGTAAACTGAAAGTCAATCAATTCAAAAAGTGCAAACTCCACCCACACGTGCAAATTTCCGAAATAATACATGAGCACATGAGAAGGGGGAGTCCTTCAAATGAAATCAAAACTCTCAAAGTGTTAACAAAAATGTTTCTTCATTATAAACACTTTGAGAAGATTTTCAAATGTTTAGTTCATTGGCAACAATAGGATAGTCATGAAGATATAAGGTGACTAAGGTTAAGAAAAACTGTCCTATGATCCGCCAGAGCCGGAGGGATCTACCCAAGGACAATTCCAATAGATTAGAATAAGAAGTCTTTAGGTATGATTTGAAAAACGGAGTAAAGAATGAAAGGAGAAAGAAGGGGTTGAAGAATTAAAAAGAAAACTAATGAAAAGGGTGAAAAGAAATAGCCCTCCATATGTTCAACCTTAGGGCAGAAACCGGGTTCAATTCATATGCTACTGGTTGTTACTAAGGTGACACCGGTATTGAAGACAAGACGTCATGGACCCAGTGACGCACTGCACTTAACCTTCCAGCCACTCAGGTATCTTTCAAAAGGTACTTGTTTCATTCTCACGGAGAACCTTGCATAATCTATCAACCTCTCACTCCGAGATGTGTTGATATTGAAAAGGAGGCCNACTGGTTGTTACTAAGGTGACACCGGTATTGAAGACAAGACGTCATGGACCCAGTGACGCACTGCACTTAACCTTCCAGCCACTCAGGTATCTTTCAAAAGGTACTTGTTTCATTCTCACGGAGAACCTTGCATAATCTATCAACCTCTCACTCCGAGATGTGTTGATATTGAAAAGGAGGCCCTCTGCTCCATGCCTCCGACGACTAAATGTGCACTTATTGAGTCTAGAGCCCCGAGATTCATCAAAAGATCTCATAGGAACACATGACACTTATACACTGGTTGTTCAACATTAAGGACACCAGATGTAAACTTTAGAGTCCTACCTAGATCTTAGCAATCTGCCAGAACATTTATGAGAGGATTCAGAATAGTGATTCTCAGTGATTGAATGGAAATTCCTGCCAGGGTCAACTTCAACCAGCCCTGATAACAGGTCACTTCGGTAATCTCTTGTAGGTTACGCTTAGTGTTCTCGGTGGTTTCAGACGGTCTACAGTCGTGGGGTGATCTCCAGCGACTCACCCAATCGTTGATCTACTTCGGTAGATCCAGTAAGCTCTCTCGAGGGCATCCGATATGGGAATGGCCTTGGTAAGGGTTAGAAGGAGTCTTCACACTATGCTATTGACGATCTCTAATTCCGAACCGGTAAGTACCGGATGTTTTATTGCTAACTGTTTTATGCATGTACAACCACCACACTAGATTCCACATGCTCATACATACATCACAAAGTCAAAGGAAAGTTCTCACAAAGATCAAAGGATAACAACAGTCAAAGAAAGATTCTATTCCAAAAAGAAGAATCTACAAAGTAAAGTGACAAAGATCAAAGTGAAAGAACGGGAACAACAAATGTATGTATGACAAAGACTAAAGACGTATGAGCATGTTGGAAAGGTGTTTGACCTTCAAAGACAAAGATGTGACGAAAGGCAGATATATCCACCACAACAACAAAGAACAAAGAAAAGTTATTTATCAAAGATCACAAAGCATGAAGGAACAAAAATTAAAGACTATTCTACAACGACACACAAAGTTCAAAGACAAAGACCTAATCATGTGGAGCATCATTCGAATGACCACCCCTTAAGGGGAGATTGTTAGCATTTAAGAATTATAGAAAAGTGATGGTCATTCTCATATTTGTAATATAGTGTGTCGTGTGTTAGAAATAGTTATAAGAATTAATATTGGGAATTGGACTTGTTAATCTAATAGGTTTACAGTTATTATAAACAGCCTTGTAATAAGTTATGTAAAACAAGTCCAAGCCCAAGCCCATAGAAAGCCCATCCTTCCTTTTTTTGGAAGTATAAAAGGCATCCTCCTTCTCATTTAGAGGGTGTGCTTGTGTGTGTAATATGTGTGTGTTTTATGAATGAAATGTATTCTCTTTCTCTCTCTAAAATACACATCATACACGTTACCAAAGAATAGAGATTTAAGTTGTTCTACGGTCCTACAACAATTAATGTTTGTTCACATAAGTAAGTGTCTCTGAGCCCGTTATTATGTACATTATTAATCATCATCATGCACAATATATTTTGTGGGTCGTTATAATGTAATTTTATAAAGGCATATTGTGTGTTTTAATCGTGATGTCGTAGTTTTAGTTTTATACAATGTAAAATTATTATCACTTGTCAAGTGTATTAATTTCTATTTACTCGTCATTCCATTAAACACAATTTTATTTTATTTTATTTTTATTTTCTTGATATTAATGATATGATTCCTCTCATGTTCAAGTGGAAACGAAGCAACGGTATTTCATGTTGACTAATTAGAAGCAAGTTAATTGAAACAAGGGTCCACTTTTTAGTAAAAATCAATGGCTCACAATTTTAACTTCGTCCAAGATGTCTTTATGTGGAGGATTTAGATTGAAACAAACTAGATTTTTAAACGCGAGATAACCTAATTAGTTTTTGAATTACACCAAGGCATATTTTTTTCTTAGTTACTAGATGTTTTGCTAAGTAGTTGTATCTTATTGCAGTGATCTACTATGAATGGTCATTAGCGTATAGTTTTTCATCAATGAATATGCATTGCATATTTAAATATGACAGTTTTGTCTTTCGCTGAACCTAATTTTCGAGTTGTTACATCAACGCACTCTCAATATCTATGTAATGATCTCTTGTTGCTCTCAGTCACTTGCTAGGATGCTTATAAAATCTCATAAAGCGCCGCCAAATAAAATAACAAGGGTTAACCGCCGCAATATCTAAGATATAAAAAAAAACCAAATTTTATAAACCTACACAATCAATGTTTGTTCACATGTGTAAGTATATTGGTGCCCATTATTAGGCACGCTGTTAACCATCGTGACTTGCACTGTATTTTCGGGCCCATTATTGGAGTAATGTAATGTTGCAAAGCCACATCATGTGTTTAGTCGTGATATGGTAATTGTAGTTATCATTATTTTCTCACGTACACTAACTATTACAAATAAACTTATGTAGGAACCCGTATACAACCTAAATCACGATCTGCTTCACCTAAATCTAGAGAGAGAAAGAGAGATGTAGAGAGAGAGAGATGGGAGGATCATGTGTGTGAAATATAATCTATGTTATTACCAAATGATCAACCAACCTCACAATAGAGGTTTACAAATCCTTATATAGAGCTAGGCATGTTAGCTTTCATGCTTATACAAGTTTAGCCCTTGAACTTTTATCTTTCTAATAAACATGAACAAATAACTTTGAAATACTTTCTAATGCAACCTATTACATGATTCTAGAATATAATGACCGACACTTTATAATATAAAAATACGATGCTAACAATCTCCCCCTAAGTGTTGGTCATTGAAGGTTGCGTGACGTCTTCATCTTTGTCTATAAACTTTAACATTCTTTGCTCTTGACGTCTTTAGAAAACATTAGATAAGTCATTGTTCAACGTTCATCGTTCTTTGTTCCTTCATGCTTTGTGATCTTTACACCATGACTTTTCTTTGTTCTTTGTTGTTGTGGTTGTTCATCTGCCTTATGTCACTACTTCGTCTTTGTAGGTT
>LBNU01003901.1:2876-13333 GCA_014162995.1 Artemisia annua | reverse complement strand
TTGATTCGATCTTATGTGAACTCAAGTCTTGAACAATATGAACAACTATATCAAGGTATGAAAAATAATAATGATGTAAGCTAAGTATGTAAATCAACACATGCATAATATAAACAATTATAGCTATACAAGATGTAAGTAATTAAACTAAGTAATAAGTTAGAGATGGAAAGATCTAACCGCGAGACAAAGGATTTATAGTGGTTCGGCTACAAGGACACCTTTCTTGCCCTACTCCACTCACCAAGTCACCTACTCAAGAGTTTTCTTCACTATGTCAACAAGCTCCCTTATGGTGGAGAAAACCTTACACAACTTTTGCTTACACCAATTAACGACACTAAGCTAAATGCCGGGTTCTAATTGTAGTTAGAACCAATCTCACAACACATCACAACTTCTTCACTACTTCTTCACAACTTCTTCCATACTTAGCTCTAGATCTTTACACCACTACTTCTTCTTCACAACACTACTCCTACTTCACAACTTCTATTCACAACTATCACACCTAAATCTACTCTTTACAAACAATATATACAACTACAAAACTATATTCACAAATCTACAATACTTCTTAAACTTGATGTTGAAGGAGTATTCTTCTCTTGCACTTTGGATGAGGTAGGATGAGGAAGGATTAAATCACTTGAAACAAGGATTAATAATTATGTGATCAAAGGGTTTTAGAAGGATGTTTAGAGAGATTTGAATCTGAAAATTTTTGTGCAAAAGGTAAGGAAAATACCAGGTTTGAGGTGGTATTTATAGGGGAAAAATTCTGACAGATTCTGACAGGAGGAGCGTGCCGGCCCCCTTAAATGGTGGCCGGCCCCATTAAAATTAAGTGGGCCGCCCCTTATAATTAAGGGGGCCGCCCTCCTGAAACGGGCAGTTTTCTTGTCCTTTTCTGGGGAAAGTTTATTTGGTGAAAAACTAACTGATTTTGGTTAAAAATTTGAATTCATATATTTATTATGAATAAAACATTTTCCTTTATTACCAAAAATGTTTTTCAAAAATATATAACAAGTTTATTTTATTTTATAAAATTTGTAATATTTAAATAAACATCCCTTTGATCATAAATGTATTAGTCAATTGTTTATTCATACCTTGAGTGATTATGTTGGATGAGATGATATAAACTTACTTAAGAACTTGTTTTCGTATTAACTTTGCGTTTAACGTTTTTACATTTTGTGATCGTCAAAACATAGAGATATCGAAAAATATAAATAACGTTTTTATGCGATATTTATATCAACAATGGTGGCTAGTTCTACAACCTTTCTGTTGTGCAACTAGTTACCTGGTACTTATACCATGTTATGGCTAGTGTGACGGGCGTTATCTCGTTTTTTAAATTTTTGCAAGGCGAGATAGTATAATATCATAGTCGAACATAATGATGATTAAAGTTCGGCATAGATATTCTTACAAGATCTAACTAATAGAATCTTGCGATATGACGAGAAATACAAGTCCTAACTCTTAGAATATTGTAGGATGGGGTAGGGAGAGAATATATAGTAGAGAAAAATAGAGTGTAAAATGACGGAGGAATAAAACGAAAGTGTAGAAGGGAGTGAAAAGGTAGTTTTTTATTTTATTTATTTTATTTTTTTTAGAAAGGAGTGATGAAGGAAGAAGGAAGGAAATGGATGAAATAAGGAGAATGTAAAAGGGTGGGAGGTAATGATGGAGTGGAATGGAAGGGGAGGAATGGTTAGAGTGGGAAAATAGAGGGGTACGGAAGATTTATCGGTAGAGTAGGAAAGTGGGAAAATAAGGTTTGAATAAGGGAGCGGGAAAAAGGGGGGAGAGTGGGATTTTGAAGTGGGTGAATGAGAAAAAGAGCGGGAAAAAGAGGGTTTGAAATGAAAGGATAAGATTAAACAGAAGAGTGAGAGTATAGGATACCTGAAAGATAGTATCCTAATGAAGTTTTTAGATTTACTAGATTCCTCCAAGATTTGTTTTCCCCCTAAGGTTCTTCTAGTTTTCCTAACTAACCCTAAACTTCTAAGGGTGATGTGTTTGGTTCTTTTGAAGTAGAGGGATCTAAAGAGGGAGCGGGTTTATTTGGTTTCTTTCCTAAGGGTTTACTAGGAGTGTCCTTATTTTTAGGCAAAGTTTCGGGTTTCCTCTTTTGTTTTAAGTTGTCTATTATTACTAATATTACTATTATTATTAGTATTACTATTCCTAGGTACTTAAAGCCAGCTAGGGTAGTGTCCATTGTATCTTCTAAGTGAAATTCCTAAAGTGCAACCTAACATGTATCAAGTCCTAAGGTATAATCTAATATCCTCAAATATTTTATTCCTAGTTATATCTAATAGCCTCGGGTTCTAAGTCGGGGTTATAAGTTCTTAGGGTAGGGTTTGGGATATCCTAAAGGTTTATTATTCCTAGGGGTTTCTAAATCCTTTATATGAAAATCCTAATAAGGGTTGGTCACTAGGTCTTAGGTAAACTATATCCTCAAAATGGTTTTATTCCTATATGGTAGAAGCTTGCTAATGTGTCTATCCTAAACTAAGGGCTCTAAAGGGTTTTAAGGTGGAGGTTTATTGTTAATCCTATGTTTCTAGTTCTAATGTCCTCGATAAACATATTTAAATCCTATCTTATGGGGATATCTTCCTAATTTCCTATCTATTTGGGTAGGAATTCTAATTGGGTTTCTATCCTATAAAACCTCAAAATTCCTAATCTTATTTCCTATTTCCTCAAGGGTTTCTTAGTGACAGTCTATCCTAGTGATCTAAGGTATTCAATACTTATATTTTCTAGGGATCTCCTAAGGTTATTTCTATTCCTAAGTATGGGAATCCTAAAGGTATGTTTCGGGCTTTTACTAATAGAGGAGGGGAAAACCAACTCGGGAATCATAGTAATTGGTATGTGCTTATTCATATACCTTTTATTCACCATTTTCAGGCTCTATAAGACCAAAAACTAACGTTAAACGCCAAAGATATTGTGTTTTTGTGTTTGTGACTATGCAGGAAAAGATATTACAAAAACAACATCAAAATCAACCAAAAAGCCTAGAACGAGCACGAGATGTGGAAAAGAGTCTAAAAGTGAAGCCGAAGATGTTATCTACTTAAGAAAAGCCCGTGACGACGAAATTATTCCTTAGAAGCTCAAGAAAATAAAAGAGACACTTAATCAATATTCAAAGATATCTACAAGAAAAACCGTCTAAGTTTGAGCAAGTGATCCTTTTAATTCTTTGAAGACTTTTAGAGAACACGTCTACACGAAGCCTCAAGTTACAAGAAGTTACATTTAGTATTTGAAACGTTTAGTAGTCTTGTAATGTAGTTTATGTGTTGTTTTCATGAGATGTAAAAGTCTAGGGGGCAAAATGTACACGAAGGCAAAATTGAACTCCCCCTAGCATGATAAATACCCCATGGGTGGCTTCATTTTGAAGCTAGTAGGTAGTAGGCCTTAGTAGGAGTTAGTAGGTTTTAGTTTTTCATTAAGTGTAAGTTTTATTTTAATACAAGTTTTAATTTTCATGTCTTAAATCTTTTTCTCTAGCTTATTTAACGCACCTTCTTAATCTTTCTTCTAAATCTTTACATGTTTAGAGTTTATTCTTGTTATTGTTAATCATTGTCTACTTTAATCTCAATCTTTTATAAAAGCTTTTACAAATTTTAGCCACCTTTGCATGTGTTTGGGTCGAATAAGAAAGAAAAATATGGGTTAGAGCTTATTTGTGAATCGTTGGCTTATTTATAAGCTTATTCGTTGTTTAAATTTGTTTTCTACAAAATCTTTGTAAGTTTTTAGTGGTTTAGGTTAATGGTTTTACATTAAAAATCGTCCAGTATCAATTCTTTTATTTTTGCGAGTTACAATTTTAGGGTTTAGCAAGTATGGATTTTCTTTGAAGTTTAGCGAGTATGGTCAATGTTTTTTAGCGAGTAGGTGTTATTTTTTGCGAGTTTGGGATAAGTTCTAGCGAGTATGGATTTTTAAGTTCTAGCGAGTATGGTAATCATTTTTATAGCGAGTATGTTCTTTTAAATAGCGAGTATCATTGTCAATATTTGCGAGTATCAAATTCACTTTTTAGCGAGTATCATAATTTTCTGTAGCGAGTATCAAAGTTTCTAGCGAGTATCATAACTTTTCTAGCGAGTAAGAGTTCAAAATTTGCGAGTATGGAGAATTCTTAAAGTCAGCGAGTTTGAAGTCAACTTACCATTTGCGAGTTTGATTTCTTGTTTCAGCGAATATCTTTTTTTTCTTTGGTCAACAATGTGTAGCTCATGGGTTGACTTTAGTATAACAAATAAGTTTCTTTTTATTTCACAACTAGTCTTATTTTGAGTAGCATAAGTCCAGTGAGTAACATAAGTTGCGAGTATGAAACTTTATTTGTATCTTTCAAGTTTGGTTTTCTTATTTACGAGTATTTTAAAGTTCTTATGTCGAGTATCTCTTGTGTCGAGTTTCATTTCTTTTATACGCCGAGTTAGGCGAGGTTCACCACATCGTCTTTTCGAGTGAGGTTTTATTTCTTTAAAATCTAAACGAAACTCTGTCGAATTTTCTCAAAAATCTTTTAAGTATCGTTTTCTTATTTAATTTCAATGTCCTTGCATTTTTAGATTAAAACTTTATTAGAGTTTAATGTTTTCAAGTTTTTTTTATATTCCTTTCTTCGCTTAGTGAACTTTTATTTTCAAAAACATTTTACTTTTCAAGTTCATTTTATTTTCCAAGTTAACTTTTATTTCTTTATCGCTTTACTTTCTTTAAAATGAGTCTTGAGTAGTTAAATTCATGTTTGCTTAGTGATTCGGGTTTGTGAGCTAAGTGTGGACGGTAAGTGTTTGTGATTAATAATCATTAAGATTATTTAGACTGGTGATTTTATTATTCGAAGAACAAAAGTCGGAGAACGATTAAATCATTTGTCTAGAGTTATTATCTCTTCAAAAGATTAATTGACAACTAATCTCGAGAAAGGAAAATAATTCGTCACAAACCTTTAGCTCATATTTAGGGAACTTATTCAAGTCGCTTTGCAAACATATTGTCTTTAAAAATTAATTTACCGCTTTCATCACTTATCGCACTTTAATTATCGCTTTCTTTAAGTCACTTTATTTCATGCAACTTTACTGGTTTATTTTATTTGCGTCACTTTATTGCTTTCCTTTACTTTAACCGCTTTTTAATTGTCGTTGTAGTATAATCAAAACCAAACCATCTTTTAAACCTTATTCACTTCACATATCTCACGATCTTGAGTGACGAAATCAGTTCAACCCTCGTTGGGATTACGACTCGAGTTTATAAGCTTCACCGCTTGAAAAACGCACTCGTCAGTAATCCAAGGAAGTAAAGAAGAAAGGATGGGTATATGCTTATATATATATATATATATATATATATATATATATATATATATATTTATATATATATATATATGATTATCATATATTTGCATATGGGATAGTTAGGGGTAGATTCTCTAACTATGGAAAAGAAAGGTTAAGAAAGCTAAGAAAGTAGTGGGGATATAGAGATCAGAGGAGAAAGAATTCAGATCTCTATGGTGTAGAATAAGAATTCTCACCATTGATAAGGGAAGTGTTTGAAAATGATTGGGTTTTAAGGAGGGGAGGAGTTTAAAGGGAATTTAAAACAGTTTAGAGATTCTATGTATCTAAGGCATCAGGGTAGGTTATCCTAAATTCCTAGGGGTAAAGGTTTATGGTTCGGGGTAGGTTATAACAAGTACCCAACTTGTTATGTTTTATGAGGTAAGTCTATACTCCTAGGGGTTACTATAGGGCTAGGGTTAACCTAAGGTGGGGAGAGGCATTCCTAAATCTAGTTTTCTAAGTTTGATTGATGATTTTCCTCCTCATCATCAATTATCTTTTCTAAAGTGCAAATCCTAAAACAGGTAAAGGCTATTTTATGGTGGTGTTTCATTTGGGTTTTCTGTATTTTAGCTACTTTAAAACGGGTTTCTTGTAGGGTATTTCTTAAATTACTATAGTCAGGTTGATTTCCTAAGTTATTATCATGACCTTTTTCTATCTTCTCAAGAAGGTCAAGGAAATTTAATCTAGGTTATTTAAAATTTCCTCTAATTGATTTTCCTGATTTTATAAGGTTGTCCTAGTGGGGTTTTCTCCAAATTCATCTTTCCAAGAAGAAATGGGAGGGTTTACTAAGTAAGGGTTAGGTGCTAAAGTGTAGGGTTGCCTAAGGCCATATCTAGGTGTATAGGTATGGATAGGATTCCTAGGTGTATAGGTTTCTCTAGGTTGGAAGAACCCATGGGGTTCAAATTTAGGGGAGGGGAATGGTGGGTGTAAAATAGGGTTTAAGGGAGTAATAGGTGATGTCTTAGTATAGAAATCTCTAATGTGTTTTAAGTGTGGGTTATCTACATAAGGTGTATATCCTAAGGGCAAAGATGTATCTAAACTATTCCTAAAGGCTTCTAAGGGATCGGGAAGGTAGGGTTTAGGGGAATAATCTAGTACATTCGGAGAGGAAACTAATAATAGAGTAATGGGGAGGAAACTATTCTCCGGATGTAGACTAGATGGGACGGGGGTAGAGTAACGGGGAGTAGACATAGCTAACTAATAATAGAGGTGGTATGCATTATGCAACAATTCTGCAACTAAGTACTATTCTATATGCATCATTTAGCAGCTAAGAAGTTAAGTACTATACTAACCTTAGCATGTATGGTTATAGAGGATGGCAGAGGCACTGAGGACTTTCTCGGGTTTATGAAAAGTAGTTGTAGTTTAGGTTTTGACCTTGTTCTCTACAACTGAGGCTCTGATACCAATCTGTAACACCCCCATATTCACAGTTCGCAGCGGATTTGGGATTGGGTATTACTTCATGGAATCACAGTTACAGTAATAGAAAACGACTCGAAAAGAGACGTTTTTATAAATAAGTTATCCTTTATTAAAATATCAGAGTTTTATTATGCTGAGGTCCCATAAATCTATGTGTGAAGTAGAGTTTGAATGATAACTGAATTGAAAGTCCTCTGAGTTCAGTGCCTCCTTCCGCCATAATTCCGTAACGGTCATATACCTAGGATACATGCTTAAAAAGTCAGCACTAGGTGTTGAGTGAGAATCATAGGTTTAAGAGTTAGTGAATACAAGTTCCCTGGGCTCTGTTGTTACACCCATCTGGGAAAATGTTGTGCAAGTGTGATAATTGTGATGAATGCACAATTATTAAGAGTGGGGTATGTTGCACTAAGCTCATGAACCACACGAACAGTCCGGGTCATGGGGTCTGCAGACCAACCATGAGGGGATAGGAAAGAGTAATTGCCAAAGTTAACTCTTCAGAGGGTTCAAATATAGTACTTATTGGTACCACCCGGAGAGGTGTTAATACCTACGGGAGTTGTCAAACTCCAATAGATCTATCAACTATATTCGCGTTCGCGTGGGTAAAATATCCCAAACGATTAGATTCATGATTTTTAGTTATATAAGGGTGGCAGATAGTTTACTCGTGCAACAACCAAAGAAAAAGACTTGTATTTGATTTAAAGTAAAGCAAGTAGCACGTATCCCCCTCACAGGGTTTGTAAAACATTTAGAAAGCGTTTAAAAGGTGTGAGGCTATGAAAACTCACCTGGGCTTAGGGAATCCTATTAGTGTACTAAGTGACTCAGGGTTTAGACTGCCTACTCATGTATCCTGGGGTTCTTTGTGTGTTGGTATGTCAAGCCTAGTTACCTTTTATTTAAGTTTTCTTAAGTAATCATTCTTAGGGTTCTTTAATGTTTTAGATATAACACAACACCGTTCGGGCCATCGTAATTTTAATAATTGTTTTCTTTAGTCACTTTATTTCATGCTTGTTTTACTTACTTATTACTTTTGCATCATTTTATTATTGTCCTTTACTTTAATTTCAATTTAATTGTCGTTGTAGTGTAATCAAAAACCAATTCAACTTTTAAAACTCATTCACTTCATATAACTTACGATTTTGAGTGACGAGATCAATTCAACCTCGTTGGGACTACGACTCGAGGTTTTTAAGCTTCACCGCTTGAATATCGAACTATCATTTTGGCGCCGCTGCCGGGGAGCGGTTGATAAGATTTAGTCGTTCGATCGTTTGAGTAATGTGTTCTGAAGACCCTTCTTTCGAGAAGTTAATGCTTTTGTAAATATTTTCAAAATATAAAAACACAAAAATATTTTCTCTTCTAAATTGTTTTTCTTTTGATTTCCCTTTTTCCTAATATTAAAAATCCAAAAAGATTTTACTTGTCAAAAATTGATTTTCACTTTTATTTCACTTTGCGTTTTTCCAACATAAAAATCCAAAAACAATCTTCTTATCCTCTAATCGTTTAATTCTATCTCTTTCTCCCCTCTTTTGTTTAATTCTATGGAATCTTTGATTCTTTGTGTTGGTTGTGGTGAACCACTCTATGGTTCACCGTGTCGATATTGTACGTGTATAAGGTGTGGTAACGATAATTAAAACGGAAGTTGTTTGTTTTGTGGTTCAAGTAATTCATTCTCTTATGATCAAAACCCGAATTCATTCGACTATCCTTCAAATTCTCCCAATCACCCACCTCAGCTCGACTTATCTTGGTTTTGTGATGGATGTGGAAATCATTTGGATCCGACTTCAAATTGTTGTCAACGGTGTACTTGCATGAGGTGTGGTAGAAGTCTTATTAATGGAAATTGTTTGTTTTGTGTTGTCGAAGATGAAAATTCATATTCTCAAAATTGCGATTCGAACTTTTCCAATTATCATCAAACGATTATTACTTTCCTCCTCAAAACACTTATGAGCAAGATCCGTATTTCAATCATGATTCATTTCAACATCCACCGAATCCGTCACAACAATCATACGGGTGTGAGTATTGTGGAGATCCGCACTTTAGCACCGATTGTCAAGCTAGGAACCCGTCTTCTTGTAACAATTATGATTATCCTCACCAAGATCAACCTCCACAATATCAAGTGATTCAAAACCAACCTTATCAATTTTCTCCAGATGTTTACCAAAAACTTCAAGATATGATGATCGCATGTGAGAAATTGAAGAATAAAATTGCCCAAGATCAGAAAACGTATGGAGAACTTTTAGCCGAAGAACGAGCATCTAAGGAAAGCTCTCAATATCGTAAACCCTTCATTTACAATGATGATGATGACGAGGCGTCCATTCAAATTGGGAAGTTTTACAGTACTTCATCATATTTCAACACAACCGTCAAGGATGATGGCAGCAAAAGCATGGAAGAATTGTTGGCAGAGGAGCATGCACAGAGTATACGAGCTTTACTTTGTAAACGTGGCATTATATCTCCTGAATCTACTAACCTCGACTCTTCCCATCCTTCTCCCACTACAATTGAGGGAAGTGATTCTGTTGTGGAAGAGTTTGATACTTCTCTTGTTAATAATAATTCTATTTCAACCGACACTCCATCCTCTGATCCTCTCGTTTCCGAGTCTATCGTTCCTTCCCCCACGCCGGTTGAGAGGAGTGATGTCTTCTCAGATGAGATCGAGGCTTGTCTTGCTAAAAATCTTTCCGATTCGACGATGGTTGATGATACTAACTTTGACCCGGAGGGAGATATTCGTTTCCTTGAAGTTTATTATATGAAGAACCGTCATCTCCCCTCCCTCCGAAGAACGATGAAGTAACTAATGAGTACATTGATAATCATGATGAGATATTTTCCGAGTCTGACGACGGTTATACTTCCTTGTCTTGTGGAGAAATCGAGTACGTTGAAGAAGAAATCCCTCAGTGTGGCAATCCCACCTCATTTTCTGAACCAAATATTCCCGACTCTTCTAATCTCTCTTTCACACCGGATGAGAGAGGTGACTTCTCGCCAGAAGAGATCGATGTTCTTTCAGAAATTGATGAAACCTCAAATGAATCAGATAACCTTGTTCTTGAAACTTTCAAAACAACTTTCACCAATCCTCTATTTGATCTCGAACCAGATTTTAATATGATTTCGGATAATCCGCTCTTCAATATTCAGATTAAGGATAGTGATGAGTCTGTTACGGAACCCGAGGTTACAAATGTTCATCATATGGTTAATTCTCTTCACGATGAGTTTTTAACTCCAGTCGATCCGACTCCATCAAGAATTGAAGAAGTTTCTGAGCCTACTAAGTTGTCATCGACTAAGGATTCATCATCTTTTACCGTGGTTGATACTTCGTTATCGTTCCTTTCAGAAGATAAAATTTTTAAACCCGGTATATTAACTTGTAAGGGCTCTTATGGGCTCCAGCCCGACATCCTTGCTTCTTACGTTTCTATTGAAGAATTTGTTGATGAAAATTTGAAGAAGGATGATTATAAGACTAAGGAGAAAGTTGTGCTTACCCCTGAGGATCTCTTTGAATTTGACATCGAAATC
>LBNU01003900.1:54628-65213 GCA_014162995.1 Artemisia annua | reverse complement strand
AAATTCAAACTCTATTAAATAAAAAAGTATGAATGAATGTTCGTCATATAATAAACTTCCACGTTTAAGCATATACGCCATGTCATTGTTAGGCAATAATTTTTTATACTCAATCACTTTTTCAAAAAAATTGAAAAGTCGAACAAAAAAGTTAGTTTTGTTATTTGTTTTTGGAATCATTAAAGGACAATGTCATTTGTGTTTATACTGATTTAGAGGGTATTTGGAGGGTGCTTTTAAAGTGATTTTAACAACTAAGAGAAACTTCTAATACAATGAATCATAACCATGCAATAAAGTATGAAAGAAGAATAGCAATCATCTTTGCAATTAAGCTACTCTCAATTTATTGATCAATTACTTGCGAAGTGCAAGTGTGTTTATTGAGAGGCGTACGAAGTGTTCACGTATTCATTTAGGCACTTAGTGATTGTAGATGTTACATGGAAGAAGAATAGCAATCATCTTTGCATTTAAACGACTCTCAATATATCGATCAATTACTTTTACATTTAAAAGTGGTATGTAAGATGATATGGTAGGGCTAAGTAATAAATCAAAAGAAACAAAGCCATTTTTTTTATCGTGAAAATAAGTAATAGGCCAAAAGAAACAAAGCCATTACAACTTAATAACCAAAAGCCCATATATAAAATACAACACCACAAAACCAAAACAATATCAAACACTTTTAATTTTTTATACAAGAAAGTTAAAACATTTCATACAAATACTAAACAATAATTAAGTATACACTCGCCAATATACAGAAAGAATACACGATTAACAATTAGATTCTTAGCCCGTGCGTAGCACGGGTTCTGCATGCCTCGTAATACTATAAGATTGAGTCCCTAAATTTAATGTGGAGTTATGATGATATAGTCTTTAGAGTTAGAAACAAGTTGGAGTCGTTTAGTAGTACAAGATAGCTAATGCTCGGAATTCAATGCAGCCTCATAATAACTATACAATCATGAAAGGAGATGAAGTGCAACGGTTGCCCGAATTGATCACATGGCATTTAGTATAGAATTAAAAGTCGGTTAGATGAAGTGCAAGGGTTGCGAAAGGTTGCAAGAATAATTAATGATTTAACCTAATTCATGCCTATATAAACCGGCCAAAATCACATTTAGTATGTACATTTGAAGACGATTCACACATCTTTTAGATCTTTGATTGTTGGTAGCGGTATGTAAATTCTCTTTTGCAACATTTTGGAGATGATTCACACATCTTTTAGATGATTGTAATTAACTTGGTATTCTTTTTTTTCTTAATTTAGTTATCATACGCAGGTACCATGAAAATCACACAAGATCATGCATGCTCAGATAAATGGAACCAAAGATTGGGATACCAACTATTTTCTTTGTTTCTTACATATTTAGGTGATTGTTATAGATAAGCATATATATAGATATATGTATTATGTTAATGCATTTTCATATACAAGTAATTTATGTGCGTTTTCTATTGATGTAGCTCACATGTGCGAATTGATTCAAGAAAATGTGCACGAGCATGTATGTAAAGCAACATTTAAATGGTTAAATGATACTTTTTAGCGTGATTAGTTTATGTAAGTAGTTGCTTTCGAATGCTCTTTGAGAAATATTAGAATGAATTTATCGTGTGCAATTGAATTATTATTGAAAAGAAGAAGGTCCGCGCATCGCAAAGTGTTTTCTTTTTCTATATGTAGAATCATTAGTGAGAAACCAATATTTACGCCCATTAAATGAGTTTGCCATAATAGCAAAATACGACATATTAAAAATATCACATTGAGTAATGAATAGAAAGGAAAAAATACATAATTTTGACTTAAAGCCGTTTGTAAATTATAATATCAAATAAAAAAGTTGAGTTTTAAACATAAGCAAAAGTTCAAACTTTTATCGAAAAACAAAACCGGTGCATTTAATGTGAAGTATATACAACATCGAGATGGAAGTGCAAGGCTTGCCGGAATTGATCACATGATATTTAGTAATTAGTATAGAATTAAAAGTCGGTTATGGATTGAGATGAAGTTGAAAAGGTTGCAAGAATAATTGATGATTTAACCTAATGCAATATATATAGATATATGTATTATGTTAATGCATTTTCATATACAAGTAATTTATGTGTGTTTTCTATTGATGTAGCTCACATGTGCGAATTGATTCAAGAAAATGTGCACGAGCATGTATGTAAAGCAACATTTAAATGGTTAAATGATACTTTTTAGCGTGATTAGTTTATGTAAGCATGCAACTTGAATAATGAATATAAAAGAAAAAGTACATAATTTTTGCTCGAACCCATTTGTAAATTAAAAAAATTAAGTTTAAGACATAATAGTGGAGTCCAAAGGTTTTAGGAATTATTAATAGTGTGTTAATTAATATTCATTTGGTTAGCTATTTAGAATTGAGTTTATTGATAAAATTTATTAATATTAGTTAGACTTCAATGTTAATTTTCAATGAAATTAGTTGTACAATAAAATGAGATGAAGCTAAAAAGGTTTGTAACGATTTTTATACAGTTTATGTGGCATTATTATATATACATTATTACACAAACTTTAACTTACAAACTTAATAAAGAAAATATTTAACGCACATTAAACTATGACCAATTAGATAGACCCCGTGTGCTTCATATTACCATGCAAAAACCATCTAATGGACAAGTATTGTAGGGCTAAGTAATAGACCAAAAGAAACAAAGCCTTTTTTTTTATCATGCAAATAAGTAATAGGCCAAAAGAAACAAAGCCATCACAACTTAATAACCAAAAACCCATTTATAAAATACAACACCACAAAACCAAAACAACATCAAACAGTTTTAAATTTTTATACAAGAAAGTCAAAACGTTTCATACAACATACTAAACAATAATTAAGCATACACTCGCCAATACACAGAAAGAATACACGATTAACAATTAGATGCTCAGCCCGTGCGTAGCACGGGTTCTGATTTTCTCGTATATATATAAAGTTTTCTTTATATGCATTATATATATTATTAAATGTCAAAGCATACGACGTCGTTTTTGTCCCTATTTTTTTCCCGCCAAAAGTTAGGCCCGCGTTTTTAGCCCAAAAAAGTGTTTTGTTCTCAGCCCAATCCGGTTCATGAATACAAATCAGTTGATAACGTTGGAACATTCTCGAGACACACACTCATCAGATAATCAACACGCGTATACTAGGGTTTGATGTTTTGGGGCTTTTATTTTCTGCTTCAAGATTCTATGATTGCCTGTGAGGGGTTTTGGTGCCGGAGTGTTTTTGGGTTGTTTCTACAATTTGTAAGCTTCAATTTACTGTTTTTCCTTATTTGGTTCATGCCACGTTTGATTGTCTTCTTGAACCAATTTATACATCTATGTGTTCCTTCAATATAAATTGGGCTTTATTAAAAGTGTGGATGAAAAGATTAAACACGGCAGCAACACCTTGATTGTCGTTGCAGCCATGTCGGGTATGTTAATTAATAGTATTATATCATTTAAAATGACGTCGATTTGCTTGCCCTTTTTCCGTGCTTTTTTGGTGGGCTGTTTTGCTCCAACATAGTAATGGCCTATGATGATTAATTGTTGTTTTCTGAGTCAAATGATATTGGTCATTGGAGGTTTGAACCGTAACTTGGCAGGGCAAGGATCGGATGGCGTCATAGCTTACTTGCTATTATGCAACCGAGTTTCTTTGCAGCCATGGTGGAATTCGGACCTTTTGACCATTTTCCATTCACAAAATCTGAGGCTAACGATATATTGTATTGATTTGTGCGCACTTTCGATAAAACATGAGATCGTTTGCATCGTGGCGGGGCGAGTTTCCTAAGCTTGCAGCCATGACAGGGGTTTATTGAATTGGTTTGTGCGCACTTTAGATGTGCCTACAGTTTGGATTGTGCACACTTTGGATATGCAGTTGTTTGCCTGGTAAATGTATCATGTTTAGTATCTTGAGGCTGTGATGAGTTTGAATGGGTCCGGTTAAAGGTGAGATTGCCCGTATCATGGCACGACATCCTATTGGGGTTGTAGCCATGGCGAGTGCATCCATCTTTTTATAACTGCTACCCTATCTGAGCCTATAATTGAAATCATGATATCATGAATGTAATTCGTAATAAGCAGCACACCTTAGAACCTTTTCAAATGTATTGCCGGTACGCTCCCATACACTATACTCTTGATTAGCTTTGTATGTTGTTGTCTTATTCTGATATGAGCCTAATTTTCTTGAACTCTGCGGCAGTGGTTTGCTGTAATTAGTTATCGTAGCAGCCATGGCGGTGAGAGGCATGGAAATCGGATATGAGGAAAGCTGCCCTTCTGAACTGACTTTCAACAAGTGGAGCAAAAATTCCAAGAGGAGATCATGAGAATGGTAAATGAGCAGGTTCATCTGTTCATGATGAAGAGATTTCTAGACACAAAGAGGTTAGTGACTGTTATTTCGATAATACATTAACTTTATATTTTTGGTCATGTAAGTCTTTGAGATTGCTTATTGAAACGATTTTTATGGTTATTGTGTTTTGGTCCTATAGATAAGCGGTTTTGTAGTGTTTGGGATTTTCATGCGCTGACCAGGAAGTGGGCACGGTAATTTTGATAACATGCTTTAGTTTTTAATGGTGTATCAAAGTCCAATGAGCAAATAGGCAGTTAAATGCAATTGTAAATCTACTAATTCAGAGTAATATCACTGTCCGCTTCTCACAACTGTTGAATACTTATTTTTTTTTTGTTTTGTGCAGGTTAATTTGGCCTTTTGGGTACTATGATTTTTCGGGCGTAGAGAACATGTTAGAGGTCCAGGTGAGTTTGTAGCGAAAAAATGGTACAAATGGTCCAGTACTATCAGGCACTATGGGGTAAATTCCTGGGTAAATTTCGTTTTATTTGCTTTGTATTGTGGGTTTGTTCATTGGCTATTTAAGGATGGTTGGAATGTACTGAAGCTACGTATATAGCTGTAATTACAAAATGGGTCACTCTTATTCATTTGTGAACCAAATGGCGAGTGTTCGGAAATGTGTGCTGTAATAGTTGTTGCGCACTCAAAAGAATGAAAGTGACCCACTTTGCAACCACAATTAACATGACTGATACGTATCTTTGCAACCATATTTTAATTTTAACGTATACTAATTTCCTACAACCCGTCTGCACTACAGTTAAACAAAAAGAAACGAAGCGCATTTCAGAGACCACTGCTGCTAATATTAGATTAAAGCATCCTATGAGTCAAGATACATAAGATGGAAAATACTGCTTGCAAAAAGACCATTAAAATGGATTTATAAAAGATACACCTATAGGCTGTGATGAGTTTCTGCGGATTCGATAGACCTAAGATCAGCCGTATCTTGGCGGGCCAACTTATTACAGGACATGCTTCGGAGGTTAAAAATCACAGGTACTTCCCCTCGCCATCTCTTATAAGGATTTTAAGTGACGTACACTAGGCTGGACAATACTAATTCCCATATACAATAGCACTTATATGGGGTTTTACGATTTATTCTAACATGCCAACTGGATTAAGCAACTACATTCAAACTAAACTGGACTCAAGTCAGTGAATCTGAGGTCGTCTGGAATAATTTAAAATGGATAGAACATCCTAATTATTTTAGTACATAATTTTCATTATTATTCTAATATCATAGTTTTATAGTCACATTATTGTAATGCTTGAAGATCGAACCCCGTTTACACAGTTTGATTACGGGTTACCCGGGTCACCGCGGTTAAAATCAGACGCCTAAATGTGCATTTGAATTAAAGTAAGTGACCTATGATGTATTTTCTTTTAACTCTAATTTGCATTTGTGTTTTATATTCATAGGTTGCTGAACAAGGATCCCAGATTTACCAACATTTGAGGTAATTACTTTTCATTTTTTTTATTTAGGAATCTCATTAAATTTGGATAGCATAGGTAAAAAATGCATCATAATAGGACCATTATTTTGCATCAGGCCTGAGTTCTTTGTTGGTTGGTCATGGTATTTTACTATTTTTATTTTACTATTTTTTCAGCCGTTCATGTCAGCAAGACACAAAAATGTGTTGCCAACACAGAAGTAGTTGTAATTTTGTAAATAAGTAAAAGTAACCAGGGAGACGTCACAATATTTTTGGGATGAATTGGTTGCAGATTATTATTGGTGCATTAATGGGTGTCTTTAGGGCCCAATGAATACTACGGGTTCATGTCCATCAGATTCTTAAGCCGTAAACATATCATTTACATGTAAGTTTCGGTACTTTTCATTATTAGTAATTACGATTAGCAATTGTCTGCTTCATCGATGTTTCTATTACATTTAATTTTTTTGATTTGAGCCGTAAACAACGGCAAAAAAAGGCATGTGTTAACACTTGAAATACAACCAATAGATCAAAAAAAAGTTTATTCTACTTTATTTCTACAAAATCGTCCCAAAAAAAAAGGAAAAAAAAACAGGCCCGCCCGCAACGCGGCGGCCAACGCCATTCTCGTTTAATCTTAAATATGATGTTTTTGCTTTGTATTAGATGCAAATATCTATTTATCAATCTTTTAGTAAAAAATGTATAAACTATTATAACAATCTTCCACATGTGAATTTATTCTATTGTTTTAATTTCACTTGTGAAAAAAAAATCGCATGCAACATAAAATTAGTAAAATAGTACAACTAAAATAAATGTATTAAAGTTAAAAAGATCAACATATGAACCTTGATAAATGGACCTAATATATGGACCTAATAAGAGACCTAATGCTTAAATAATTTATACAGTGCATGCACTGTACAAGTTATTTAAGCATTAGGTCTCTTATTAGGTCCCTATATTAGGTCTATTAATCATTTCCCTTTTAGTAGAACCTTGATAAATGGACCTAATATATGGACCTAATAAGAGACCTAATGCTTAAATAATTTATACAGTGCATGCACTGTACAAGTTATTTAAGCATTAGGTCTCTTATTAGGTCCCTATATTAGGTCTATTAATCATTTCCCTTTTAGTAGAACCTTGATAAATGGACCTAATATATGGACCTAATAAGAGACCTAATGCTTAAATAATTTATACAGTGAAGTTTCAACGGCTGCTTCAATAAGTTCTTTTCTTATGGACCTCTCCATTTTACAGAAGTCTGCAACTTCTTTAAGAAAATCATTCCTGCACTTATTATTCTCTGACAAAATTATCCTGGCAGCAAATTTTGATCTGGAAAGAAGGAAAAAAAATCAGTACAAAAACTATAAAATTAAAAAGAAAAATTCAAATTAAAATGTATTTATTCAAAATATTTCACATGTGAAAAACTCATTCAAAAATACCTATTTGAAGATACAAAAAAATGTATTTTTCAAAGTATTTCGCATGTGAAAAAGGATGAAAAATAGGTATTATAATATAAAGTATATTAAATCTTTGAAAGACAAGTGAGTAACCTGAGCAAGTGAAGTTGCTTTGTCTGTTCCTTAGATTCCTTCAAAAGTCCATAATCCCATTTATTTTCAGTCTCACCAGAATACATATTCATATGCGACATCAAAAAAACACCATCATCAATAAAATTATCCACAGTTCTTCATCGCATCTTGAGTCTTTCAGCAATAACTTTTTCGAATGAAAAACCAATGCTTGGTGAATTGTATATGGAGTGGAATTTTGAAAACATTTTAATCTGCATAATAAAAAAAAATAAAAAATAAAAAATGAAAAAATATAAAAGATAAATTTTTAATATATATATATATATATATATATATATATATATATATATATATATATATATATATATATATATATATATAAATTTTTAAATTTTTTCTTACCAAAATTTCAGGAATTGCACAGTATCTATTTTCAGTTTCTTCATCAACACTTGAATTGTCTATAATTGCAACTTTACGTTTCTTCATATCAAAGCATATAAAAAAAAGTGGTCTGCACAGCAAATAGGAAAGAATACTTGATTCAAAAAAAGAAAAATAAATAAATAAAAAAATAAAAAAATAAAACATATCAAATAAAAATACATATAATATTACAAGTGCATATTTGATAAAAAATAATAGAAAATAAAAAAGCCATACAAAGTTGAAATTTTCAGATGCTGCAATCCTTTCTGCTTGGTAATCACTTAGTAAAGCATTTTCAAAAACCTCATACTTCTCGGGATATGTTGTAGAATTATTGAGTATGTCATTTGTCTGAATAACAAATTAAAGATAATACTCAATAATTGACTCTAAATAAAAACTGAAGTACAATTAATCGGCTATAAATTGACAAAACAGTCCAAATATTCTCATAATCACTCTTTTACGCAAACTAACTCATTCAAGTGAAGAAAATCAACAATTAATCGCCTCTAAATCAACAATGAAGTACAAATAATCTCATAAAAATTAAATAATCCCCTCTAAATAAATACTGAAATAATAATAATCAAAACTGAAGTACAAATAATCTAATAATATATGATTTACGCAACTAACTCATTCCTAGATGATTATCTTCACAAGTGAAAATATTATTTCTAAACTTAAATAATCAACTCTAAATAAACAATAGAGAACAATATTCATATATTATATGATTTACGCAACTTACTCAATCCTAGATGATTTTCTTCACAAGTGAAACTATTGTTTCTAAACTTAAATAAACTCTAGAGAACTATATTCTCATACTCTATTATTTTTCTTTACAAGTGAAATATTGTTTCTAAAAATTAAATAATCCCCTGTAAATAAATACCGAAGTAAAAATATTCAAAACTAAAGTACAAAGAATCTCATAATTTATGATTTACACAACTAACTCATTCCTAGATGATTATCTTCACAAGTGAAAATATTGTTTCTAAACTTAAATAATCAGTTCTAAATAAACAATAGAGAACAATATTCTTATATTATATGATTTACGCAACTTACTCAATCCTAGATGATTTTTTTCACAAGTGAAAATATTGTTTCTAAACTTAAATAAACTCTAGAGAACTATATTCTCATACTCTATGATTTTTCTTCACAAGTGAAAAAACGTTTTTAAAAATTAAATAATCCCCTTTAAATCAACACTGCAGTACAAATAATCTCATAATATATGATTTCGCAACTAACTAATATCCTAGATGATTTTCTTGAAAAGTGAAAATATTGTTTCTAAACTAAATCATTCATAGATGATTGCCTCTACCGATTCACAAGTGAAAGATATTTTTTTTATAAACTTAAATAATAAACTAAAACATGGATCATAATTAAAAAACACTTACGACAGTTGGTTTGAAAAAATATCTAGATGGAGTGTCTGTAGCTTTGTAACGCTCCATATAGTTAAACACATCTGACCATGCTTCTACACTCAGTCCAGGAGCTAATGTCTCTAGTGTTAATCGAATTAACACAGTATTGGATTAACTAGAGTCATATGCCAAATCACTGCAAAAAAAAGATAATTATTAAAAATTATGCTATTAACCATAAAAAATTCCATTGCTTACTGATATTCTTCACTCGTGAAGATAATTTTTAAAAACATCACTACTCTCAATATTCTTCATATAGAAGATATTCTAACTAAACTTAAATCCAATAATAACCTCAAAATTCCATTGCTTACTGATATTCTTCACTCGTGAAGATATTCTTACTAAATTTAAATCATAACAAAAATTGCTAATAACATCAAAACTTAATTTCTAACTAATATTCTTCACATGCGAAGATACCCTAACTAAACTTAAATCCGATAATAAACTCAAAATTTCATTGCTTACAGATATTCTTCACTCGCAAAGATAATTTTTAAAAACTTAAATAAACAAATAATTGCTTACATCAATATTCTTCAAACGTACATAAATTCAAAATATCAAAACTAAAAACAATGATTTATGCAATTTAATTCATCTCTAAACATCAAACACCTAATCCGTAAACTATTCTTTAACAAACGCATCATTAGATAGTAAATGTAACAAACAAACATTAAAAACAATATCTAATAATCAATTAAAAATATTCACATGTGCAAAAGTAGATATGTAATAAAAAACAGTAACTAATAAAACAAACATCTTCACATGTGCAAAAAATAGATGTGTAATAAATCAAATAAATCAATTAACATCGTCCTGAGATAGTCAACGCCAGAGTCAACAGTTATTAAACAGTTAAAACTAAATTATTTAAGCGAAAAAGAAATTAGAGATGACGGAGTCACTACCGGAGTCAACGCCGGATATTAAGCGAAAGAGACGACGGAGATGCAGTGACGGAGATGACGGAGATGCGGTGACGAAGATGATGGAGATGCGGTGACGGAGATGATGGAGATGACGAAGATGCGGTAACGGAGATGGAGGAGATGCGGTGACGGAGATGATGGAGATGAAGTAGATGACGGATATACGGATATGACGGATCTGGTTTGCTAGTTTAAGTTTGTGTGTGTTTATTGTGTGTGTTTACATGTGATAGAGAGAGAGAGAGTGAGAGAGAGAGAGAGAGAGAGAGAGAGAGAGAGAGAGAGAGAGGGAGAGAGGGG
>LBNU01003900.1:28668-54385 GCA_014162995.1 Artemisia annua | reverse complement strand
AAATAAGATCAAGCTTAAAGTTGTAAAAATAAGATCTAACAAAAATCTGACAAGTGATACTCTCGTTAAAATAAAATTAATTGTTTTATTAATTACAACTTAAATTGTTAAAGTTCCGATCGTTTTCTTTTTAAAATCGACGAAACCAAGGTGATACACTTTGATTCGACATGTAATGTGTAACAGGTTAACGTGATACACTTTGATTCGACATGTAAATTTACAAGTGTGTATCACTAATCCAAACTCATGTATCAGTTGTTTATTAGTTGCTAAAATGTTAATTCGTATTAATATTTTATTTTTTGTGTATTATTGCTAATATGTTTATTTATAAATGTTTTTTATGGTTGTTTAGACTAGATCTTATTTTTACAATTTTAAGTTTGATCTCACATTAACCCTCCCCTATATATATATATATATATATATATATATATATATATATATATATATATATATATATATATATATATATATATATATATATATATATATATATATATATATATATATTTGCTGAAATTTTGATATAACCATAACCTGTTCATTTTACACCCGTTTAACCATTTCTTGGACTTTTCAAATGCTAAAATATATACTAACTAAAGTCTTCTATAAATTCTAGATGATTCTGAATTTAAGTGGTTCAAAAACAAGTTCGAAGTATAAAAATTCAGCTCTTAAAGTGCAGTTTTCCTGAAAAATAAATAGCTTTCGTCAAAACTTTAAACCGTCGTAACCTTTTCGTTATATGTCCGTTTTTAACAAATAGTATGTCAACAAATAGGTATTTTAGTATATTTTCTAATTCCTGTGCCCTTGGTTACCCAACTTGAGTCCTAAGGTCTGGTTTATGTCGAAAATCATTTCCAACAGCAACTAATTTTTATAAAAAAACCATTTCAAACCAACAATAAACTCAATCAACATCATACTAGCCTAAACCCTTCCAACAATTTGCCAAGAATCTCAACACAACAACTCCATACTAGTCCTAATTCCCTTCCACCGATTTATATCAAGAACCATAATATGTCCATAATCTCATTACTACACAAAATATATGTCAAGAATTGTACCAAAAGAAATATATAAAGTGTAGGAACATATTTCTAGCATAATACTCATATTTTAGTTATGTCAAGTAAAAATTTACACAAACATGTTAGGTGAGTACAAGTAAATATGTATTGATGTAAAAAAATAGAGAAATGAAGTGAAAGACTTACAAAGACTAGTGAGATTAGTGAGATATAAGAAAGATCTTAACCCAAAACTATAATTAACCAACTTTTACCCAACTAGCTTGCAAAACCCTTAATCTTGATAAATAACCCAAAATCTTTAGATCAAAACAGCAAATAACCAATAAGCTACCTAAATCTTCCAAAGTATACTTGAATCTTGAAGTGAAAATTTTTGTCAGTGTGTGTTTGTGGCGTGTGTATGCGACGACCAAGAGCAAAAGAGGGAGAAAGAAAAAAGTTGTGATTGTTGCAAGTATATAGTGATAAGTCTTGACTTGTTTATATATAATTTTAGTAAGCATGTACATGTATCCAAATTGAAACCATGTAAGTATCAAGAGTGCTTAACTAAGTAGAGTAGGTTTTTGTTTGGTGGTTTTGTGGTCCAAGGTAGCGCCATGCAGGGATGAGTACAAGTCTTGGCTCATTAGTTAGACATTAGATGATGATCAAATGTAACACCCCAACCCGAGAAGGGCTAAAGTGTTCATAATGGAGTCAAATCAGAACACAAGTGAAACGGAGATTCATACAATAAGCAAAAGATACAAGGTTACAACAAAACTAAAACAAAAACAAAGGTTAAAATACAAAACAAAGCCCAACTCAGACTAAGCCCAATCTCATAATATCTAGTCACTTCTAAGTCCAGTCCAATGCTACAAGGTGAAGTCTTCTAAGCCCAAAAGCAAAGCCTTCGTCCATAACCCAGCTTCCTACTAAACCTGCCGCATGAGAAAAGAAATGCGGTTGAGTTTAAAAGCTCAGTGAACAGATATGAAAGTAAACAAGCACAACAAGATAATACCATAATCGAGAAAGTACAAGAGAGTTTTACAAGTGGTGTCAAGGTATGTCAAAAGATTTTCAAGTCAAGTATAGAAAGATTATCAAAGTTGAGTACGAAGNGATAAGTGATCATGTGGGGTGTTTGTGTGTGATTCGGCCGAAAACAACAAAAAGGGGGAGGAAAAATGTTTTTCAATTTTTTGGGTGTTGTGTGTATTTATTAGTTACATGGATAGGTAATGCAAAATGAGTGCACGAGTGAACTAAAATGCAAAATGTACGCGTTTAACTTAAAATTGTAAAACTAAATGCAATGTCTCATAAAATAAATTTATAAGAGTCTTAATGTAGTTATTTAATGTAAACCATGCTTGGTCTAGTGCTGGTACACGTTCAAAGTCGTTTTTCACGTTACGCGGGATAATCTCCCAGTTTTAGGTTAAAATGAACACGTAAACATTAAAATTGAATGTTTTGAGTTTTTAGTCAAACATTGACTTGGGAAAATGCCGGTTTACAATAAATGTCGTCTTCCGGTTTACATGATTTAAGTTAATGAATACGCTTAAAGGTAAATAAGTGAACTTCCAAAGTAATAGTTTCGAGTTTAAAGGTTAATAATAACCTGAAAAGTACGATTTGCTACTTACATTAGCAAGAAGCATGTAAGTTAAGGATGATTAAATTTAAATAAAAGTTGTTGATAGCAAAAGGTGTCGGTACACATACCACTACAGCTACTGTCGGAGCGAGTCTACTCAGCGCTATAGAGGCGCGGCGCTTCTGTGGATGCACGCCACATCTGAGCAGGTGAGTGATGACCGGCATAAAATCAAGCTTTTGAAAGAGGAAAACGAACAACGTAAGAAATAAGTAAAACACAAACAAACTAACACTAATAAGGGTACATTTGGTACGCTTGAGAAATCTGCAAAATTCCCTGGTAATGATAGAGAATTGAGCGTGAAGAATTAGCTAAAACCAAAGTCTTGTGTTTGTGGATGGGAAGAGAAATGAAAACTGAGTTTCATTCCGATCACACCATTATTAACCTACCTATAAAAACTAGAACTAAGAATATCAGATAATGATAAGAACATATACCTTTTTATTCCGAGATCACCTATTTCAACAAGAAAAGGGTTGTTTTGGTGTTATATCATAAAATAAAAGTAGATGGTTTTGATCAACAGCTGTTAGAGCAAACATATTAACCAGTGGTAGGAAAGTGGTGTTGGCTGCAGAAAAAAGAAGAAGATCAAAGTGTAGAATTGATTAGATAATCTTAATATGGTGTTTGTGTGCGTGTTTAAACCCAACAAGAGTATAAATAATCTTTAATGCAAGTGAATAACATTAAATATTGGTAGATGAAAGTTTAATATAAGTTGGGTGGATGGTTGTTAAACTTTAATATTGATCAAATAATACACGCACTGCAAAAAAAAATGAAACTATCCATTCTTGTGTTTGATCCAAGGAGATACCCACAAATAAATTAACATAAAAACTATACATTCTTGTCTAAAATAAAATAGGAAAAATAAAAATCTGACTTCTTTTTCGAAAAGAAATAAAACCAGCATGAAAAGATACTATCTTGTATTATAAATCAACATGAAAATATACATTATTTTTAGAAAAAAAAAAATCAAATGATTTTAAAAAGATAGATTAATGAGCCTAAAACCCTAAACCCATAGATAATAGATTTATTTAACCAAAAACAAACATTCATGTTAGAATAAAAAACATAAACATTTATAAAACTTATACACAAACTCATATTTAATGAGTTTACATATTTCACCAAATAATTAAGCACATATATTATTATGAGCACATACTTAACTTTTAGCAATACAAGACTATTAACAATAATAATAATAATAATAATAAAAATAAAAGCACAAGTTAACTATAATACCTAAAAAAACTAGCAGGTGGTGGTGTGTTTCGGTGGTGGTGGTGGTGGGATGATAGTGTTTTTGTTTGGTGTGTGTGTGAGATAGACGGGGAGCATATACTAGTTGTTGGTGTTTATTTATGAGGGAGAAAGAGAATATGCATGGATGATAGTAAATGAGTGGTTGGATATTTGTTTGTATGCATGTGGTAAATGAAGTGAAATATAAATGCGGATAGTTGAAAGGAGCTGTGATATAATTGAGAGTAAATGGGTGGGTGAGTATTTCTCTGTACTGCATGTGGTAAATGAAGTGGAATATAAATGCGGGTAGTTGAAAGGAGCTGTAAATATGGTTGAGAGTAAATGGGTGGGTGGGTATTTGTTTGTACTGCATGTGGTTAATGAAGTAAAATATAAATGGGGGTAGTTGAAAGGAGATGTGAATATGGTTGAGAGTCAATTGGTGGGTGGGTATTTGTTTGTACTGCATGTGGTAAATGAAGTGGAATATAAATGCGGGTACTTGAAAGGAGCCATGAATATGGTTGAGAGTAAATGGGTGGGTGAGAATTTGTTTGTACTGCATGTTGTAAATGAAGTGAAAGATAATGTGGGTAGTTGAAAGGAGCTGTGAATATGGTTGAGAGTAAAGGGTAAAGATCCGGTAAGAAGAAAACTTATAATGAGAAGGATGAGAAATAACTATAACCACATATTTGAGATGCGTCAACTTGAATTATATGTATCTCTATTCATTTAGATGCATCCCAATTAGTTTCAAAAGTAATTTTGAAGTGAAAACGATGCAAAGCAGTAATTGCAACAAATTTGACCCGCAGAGGACCAAAAATACATAGGATTTTCCTAACTTGCTAAAATATATCTAATATATGTATATGCATCTAATTTTTAGCTAGAGAATATATTATGGTGCATCTAAAAGATTAGGGATGCATCTAATTAAAGTCGATGCATCTCTAATATGTGATTATAGTTATTTCCCATTCTTATTATTTTAAAAGTTCTTCTCATTTGATCCTAAGTCTGAGAGTAAATGGGTGGGTGGGTATTGTTTGTACTGCATATGATAAATGAAGTGGAATATAAATGCGGGTAGTTGAAAAGACCTCTGAATATGGTTGAGAGTAAATTCGGTTGTTGAAAATTTACTACAAAGACAAATTATTTTTTTAAACATTTGTGTTATTTTTCTTTTTCAATTCAATGTCAGCAAAAAAAGTGACGAGGAAAGATCATGTGAGGAAAGATCATGTTTTCTTTTGGGCCCAAAATACGGATTCGTACTCACAAGTCACAACCCGGCCCGGGGAATTAACCAAAAAACTCGGATAAATATCCATGGGTATAAACGAGGGTCCTTCACAAATGCCACCATTTTAATCAGCTTTTTAGCTGTCTTGTTGTAAAGATTTTCATTCAATACACGAGACAGCATGGCCCGTGCGATGCACGGGCTTTGTTCACAATAAAGAATTATCGGTTTTGTAAGTGTTACGCGTATTTAGTTATTATATTAGTTTCAATCAGGGGCACTCGACTGAATAAACGAAGTTTATTTAAGCTTTTGTAAATAGAATTGTATAAAGAAAAAGGTATTAAATACATGACCGACTTTCTCATCATAACGCCAAACATGTAACTCTACATATAGATATTAGATATTAATACCAATATTTACAAAAGATGACCCATAGTTTATCAATTATGCACCTCACCACCTAACCAAACCACCATATACATAAACATTGATTAAAGAATACCATGTCATAGTCTTTTCTTAATACCGTGTCATAGTCTTTTCTTCTCGCCGTATATTGATCACCATTATTGGTTTTGCCAGGGTTATTCGTGTTTTGTTACTATATAGTTATTTTTTATGAGGGTTACTACATGAATTAAGCAAAGTTTGGTTAAGAAAGCTTTTATAAAAGAAGTGTTTGACATAAACACTACGTCTCATTATTGTGGCGTGAAATATAAAATATCAAATAAACAAAGGTTGTTTAAGAAATCTTTTATAAATAGGGGTGTTTCACATAAGAGGGTAACACACGTTTGAATTTCATCATCATTATGTGTAACATAAAGTATCAAATACATGTTTGATTTGTTTTCCTAATGGCTCTCGGCTTCAAACGTCTTGAGTGCTATCATCGTTCCCTGTAGACGCTTTGTAAAAATAAGTTTTAACGCAAAGTTAGAAAGTTGATATACTAAAAACAAATAGTTGAGTTATTTAAAAAACCAAATATTTCTCACATACCAAGGGACTCATCCTTACCATCCATCTAAAAAGAAATCACTGGTTGAGATTAAAAGAATTTAATATTTCACCCATTTTTTATAATTTAATTATCTCTTAAACCGTTAATCGTTAAGCGAAAAATATCATATATGATATATCACATATGATATTTTTCGGCCACGAAAAAAAACGTGAAAAAGACGAAAAATTTTTTTTTGTCGAAAGTATGTCACAATGCATATCTATAGAAAGATAATTAAATGCTCGTCGTAACGGTATATTTTTTTTTCGCTTAACGATTAACAGTTTGAAAGATATTAATATTTGAAAAAAGAAGATAAAAGTGGGTTTTTTAAAAATCTCATCCATTAGATCAAATAAAGATGGAGGGAAGATGAATGGTGGAGATTAGTCCCTTGGTATGTAAAAATATTTAGTCCTCAAATGATCTTATATCAAAAACAAATCATATTTTATTTGGTTATATTGGTTTATTATATAAAAATATATCATTAGTTAAGTATTACTCCGTATTAAACAAATTTAGTTAAGCTAGTATTATTATAATCAATGATTAATTAAGTAGTAAAACCAATTTGTTGGGTTTTCCTTCTTCACCTCAAATGCTCAGGTATGCCATTCATTTCTAGTGTAGAACAGAAAACTTGAAACATCCATAACTAAGTTGATCCTTCCATTTTTCTTNTAGCGGTTAGATATCATTTGTGATGACACTTTCCAGTTGCTTCTACACCCAATGCATTTTGAATATTAGAAATTTCTCAAGGGAAAATGACCAAAATAGCCAAATATAGATAGGGTTTGAGAAAATAGCCAAGTTTTGTGTGTATGCCAAGATAGCCATTGATGCCAATGGTTACTGGATGACCTCTAGGGAAGATGGTTAGTGGATGATTGGACCTTCAAAATTCGAATATAAAACTTGATTTCATAATTACCTTTATGTTTACTTTATGCTTTCTCAACACCGCCAACATTTCGTCGACCTCCATAGAGAAATAGTGATATTAGGCTATAGGCCTGGTCTTTTTTAACTATGAAGCACTTGTATGCCTAATTTTATTATTTTTGGAGTTGAATATCATAGATGCCTTCACAAAGTGTTATAACACATACTCTAGGTAATTTTGGTCTCAAACGTGACTAATTAGACATGAGGCAAAGGGGACGGGTGTATGAAGAACAGTAGGTGGATTATTGCTAAAAAGAGCTGTGCACAAAACATTAGCCACAANTTTATAGTAACACACTAAATTTATAGTGATACGCCAATTTTAACAATGACACATTACGTATTATACTTTATTTATGACACATTAAATTTATAATGACACACCAATTTTGATACATATATAGTGACTAATTAATTTTTTTATACATAAATATCTTGATACATATATAGTGACATACTAGTTTTTTTGACACACTTGTAGCGAGACACTAAATTTAATGATACACTGATAGACTTGGTACAGATTATTAAAAAAGTAATATCCATTATATTATATGCCTTTGTAATAAGATTACTAAAGAGTTCATATATATCATCACTATCAACTGATGCGTATCAATAGATACATATTAATATATCCATTGTATGGTTAGCGATCCATTAGAAAGTGTTAAATAATTAAAAAGCCTAAAAAGCAATCTCAGCCGTCGGATCACAAACACTTGCAGATAAAAGGCGGTCTTGTAGTCAGTGGCATTCTCGTCATTTTCTCAACTAAATCAACATCTTATCTTCATCCTTACATACCCAGTTCCAACATTTCTGTATACTTATTTCTTTACTTAATCAACTGTAATTTCAACATCTTTGTAAAATTACTTCCTTTTCAGCTTCACTCGCCTTTTCACGATAAAGCTTAAAACTTTATCGTGCCTGATTAAGTTCTTGTTCATCATTTGACAAAATTTCCAAACTAGATTGGTACTGAACAAAAAGAGTATCTTTTTTGCAAGAAGATCCGCTACAGCCCCTTTAGTTTATCGACTTCACACTCCAGAAACAACTGATTCAATTGTGAAGCAAAAGTAGGGTCGACAGATGATGATGAATATTCTGTTAGTGTGCAAGGTTCTTGATTTGGAAATACTTGTTATTGTTTTTATGCCTAAAATTGTAAGATCAAATTTCAGATCTGGAGCCCCTCTCCAAGATATGATATTCAAAAGTAATACTAAGAGAAATATTATCTTGGAACTTAGTCTTTAGAAGCTTTCTCACACCTGATGAAAAATATGGTATGGTTGAACTAGTTATGGTAGATGCAAGTAACCAAGTTGGACCGGATGTAAATTTAGCTATAAAAGGTGTTTGATGAAAAAGTGTGTGAGAGGTTTTTTATGTTATAAAAAGTTTTTTTTTTTTTTTTTTTTTTTTTTTAAATAGTTCATCAGTTATTTTTTATATTGTTCATCAATTAATTTTTAAGCTTCAGTAGTTTTCGAAAAAATATAGTTCATCAGTTATTTTTGATATTGTTCATCAGTTATTTTTTATAACGTAAAAATAACGTTCATCAGTTATTTTTGATATTGTTCATCAGTTATTTTTTATAACGTTCATCAGTTATTTTTGATATTGTTAATCATAGTTTCATCAGTTTACTTATAAAATTGAGATAAAAGTTCTTTTTTCAGGTTCATCAATTTTATTTAAGAGAAGTTCATCAAATTGATCAAAGTTATTTTCTAAGTTCATCAAATTTTACTTATATATATATATTTTTTTTATAATGATTACTTTTTTCAGGTTCATCAAATTCATCACAGTTCTTTTCAGGTTCATCAATTTTTTAAGGTTCATCAATTTTTTCAGGTTCATCAATTTGATCAAATGTTTGAGTTCATCAATTCTATTTAACATAACAAACTGATAGTTTTGTTAAACTAAAAATAACTTGACCAATTAGTGAATTTAAATGTATTTTTATATGAAAAATCTCTTTTAGTCATTTTATCAAACACTTTTTGTGCACTAAATATGACTAAGACGTCATCTTTAACGCGCGATATCTCACTCATATCATATTGGATTTGAGTGATTCAAATTTCTTGGTAAAGAATGGCCAAGAAGCTACAACTTCCGTGTTTTAAGTTTTGCAAAATTCGGCCTTTAAACTAGACAAAATTAGAGCCGAAAATGCCGAAAATGCTAAAATTTTCAAGAAAATCAATACCCATTTAAAATGTTGAAAAAAAAAGTTTCGATTCATATATTATAATGCATACCAAATTAAAGAGAATTAAATTCTAAAAATTATGGTGAAATCGGTTTTACATAAAAGTTTGTCGTTTGAGCGTTATTTACTTGAAGTTTGAGGTGGAATTAGAAAAACGTGTTAAATGACCATTATACCCCCTAACCGAATTTAATAAGAAAAAAAGGAGGGAGTGGGTGGTGGACACTTGTCACATTGTGAGTGGCTTTCTAGCCTTTTTAGTTTTTTTTACTTTGCAAAGGATCGCAACTCTCCATTGTATTGCATGAGGGGCGGAGCCAGAACTTTATTATCGAGGGGGCAAAATATGATAATTTTTAGAAACTACACTAAAAATTGGTCCGTTGGGGGCAAATTACAAAAATAGCCGAAATTTTTCGAAAATTTACACTACAAATTTTTTCGCCGGGGGGTCACGTGACCCCCGGACCCCCTTTATCTCCGCCCCTGATTGCATGCCTTTATATAAAACTTACAAAATCTACTAGATCTACAAAAGCAAACGTGCCTCCTTCTTTGACAAAAATCACCACCTTTTTTTCAATGATTCTTTGAAAACTGAAATACAAACACCCTTGTCTTTCTTTGATTAGACAAAATACAAAATATATATATGAATGGTTCGTTTTCTGTGAATGAGTAACCGAAACACAAACATACACTTTGGTTCTCGAAATGAATTTCGAACCAGATTTAGGTTGTTACGAGTGTTAAACCAGACGAAGTGGGTTTTTGTTTGTGAGTTTCGAACCGAGTTGGTGTGTCTCGAAATGGGTTTTTTTTTACTTGTGTTTTTGTCAAAGACATCTTTTTTCAGATCATGAAAATGAAATGGGTTGTGTTCTTGATGAGTAAAGAAGATAGATAAATAAATGGGAGTTATGGGGGAAAGAGAACGATTTTGAGGATATGCTATAAATTAGGTGAAGTTAAATATCTATAATACCCCTCAATATATCTAACTAGTTTTGCTTTTTTATTAATTAGATTTGCCACATGCCTTGCTACTATTGGTGCCTATTGTTTTTCATTTTAAAGTGTTCACCACATAAACACAAATATATATATATACGAGGCAGCATGGCCCGTGCGATGCACGGGCTTTGTGTAACATAGAGTTTTTTGAAATAGAAACCAAGTTTCAATTTTGTTTTAATTTAGTTAATATAACTTTCTTTTGATAGTAAAAATTAATCAAAGTTTTAATAGTGTTATGTTTTCATGAAATGTTTATGTTTGAGTGATCAAAACAGAATACTTCTTAAATTTGGTTATAATTTTTTTTTAATATTTGTTCTATTTGTTTTGGTATGTATTTTTGTTGTTGTTTGTTATGATTTATTTATTTTCTTTAATATTTGTTCTATTTGTTTTGCTATGTATTTTTGTTGTTGTTTGTTATGATTTTGGTGTTATGGGTATGGCGCGACCATGCATTTTTTTTTTCTAATGTAAGCAATGAACACTAACTATGTTCAAGCTTAGCCGTTTCTTATTTATTTTGATTGTATATCTTTTTATAAAATTTCAAGTAAATTTATGTTTATAAAGCCCGCATACTTTGGCCAACATTAGACTTTGTTTGAGCTAACCCACTTTATCTAATGCACTTTTATAGGTTCATTTTATTAAGTAATGTAACATTTTTTACCACTCAGTAGCCTATGCCTTTACAAAAGTTAAACATTTAAAAATTGTTTAAGGGTATGTTTTATATTTTTAAGATATATAAGATACAATCGTCGGTTTAAATTTATATTTCTTATCAACGGCTTGTCGTATAGTTGATAGGTTAAAAATGGAGATAGCTCAATTCTTTGGCAAGGATCCCGCTAATTACACATATGATGAAAGTAATTAGATCCATGAATTGAGTGTTTGACTTTCTCTCAAACACACATAACTAAGACACACAGATCCATTTTCCAATTTTAGGGGTTTCAGTTTCAATCAACATAAATCAAATCAAAGTATAAAAAACTCTCAATTATGCTCTACGGTAAACCATGAAGAGGTTAATTTGAAAGGGTTTAATGATTTGACTACTTATCTCAATATGCCGATGGTAGCAATATTTGCAAGGTATTGTTTCTTTATTTCGGTCATGATTTGAACTTGTTTGTGTGATATGGATTTTAGAGTAATTAGATTAATATCTAAATTAGCTATTTTTTATGTGTATGAATGGATTGGATTACTTCAACGACGATCTAACATTATGACACATAGCGTAAAAATGGTATCTTATGATACGGCAATGTATTCAATAAGATGCTACTCTTAAGTTGCAACTCAATAGGAGGTGGAAATATGGGATTGTAACAGCTCAAATCATTCATTGTTAGTAATTCGTAGGGATCAAAAGTGTTGCACCAGGTTTGGTGTGAATTATGTATTTATTAATGAGTGGTTTCAAAATATTTGCTTATAAATGGCCAGATCTAAACTTACATATTGCTTTTTGATTTGTGTTAAAAAATGGTTGACATTAGTTTCATAGTATGTTTTATGCAGTGTTTTGTACTACAATGATTTTTATTTCCTTTCAATTGTGCTACTGAGATACATATTTGATGATATGAGGTTGCCTTATATGTGAGAAGTGCTCATTCATTTATAGTAGCATTTAAATTATTCTTTTCTGTTAATCCGAGGTGCTCATCTCAGTTTTGTAACAAAGTAATTACTTTTTGATAAAGGTTATACAGTTTTGTAGTTAGTCGATTTGGTTAACCAAAAATGCTTATGTGAACGTGAATAAGTAATCGACATATTTTGGAACTATAACCAACATCTTTAAGAAAAATACTATTAAAAAATAAGCACTTGGACACTTGGTTTTATGGATTAAGCGTCTTTCACCCACTCTTGCTCATCAGAGTCAGTAACATAACCATTGTCTATGTCTTCATTACCCGAGTTATTGCTAGGATATATTGTCTGTAACGGTGTAGCTATATTTGCTGGTGCTGGTTCTGTTGACGACAGTGAGAGTTCCAAACTGATGGTTTTTCTTTTTGTAAATCAACTAATGGCCCAGGTATCCAAGTCGCCATCCTTGTCCTGCATATCCAGCTGCACAGCCGTACCATGGTCCTCCTCCACATTAGAATACTCTTCAATGCACCTTAAGGAATGTGAAACAAAATATTTGTAAGTACGTGCAATGCATAGATTTAAGGATGCTATTTTATAGATAAACTCTCATCTAACCTTTTTTTTTTTTTTTTTTTGCCATCATTATGCTTAGAGGGTGCATGGTCTTTGTCATCCATATCCAGCTGGACAGCCGCATCATGGGCCTCTTCCTTATCAGAGTCCTCTTCAATATACCTTAAGTAATGTGTAACAAAACATTTGTAAGTGCGCGCAATGCATTTATAGAGTGCTATTTTATAGAATAAACTCGCATCTAACCTTTTCTTTTTTTTGCCATCATTATGCTTAGAGGGTGCATGGTCTTTGTCATCCATATCCAGCTGGACAGCCGCATCATGGGCCTCTTCCTTATCAGAGTCCTCTTCAATATACCTTAAGTAATGTGTAACAAAACATTTGTAAGTGCGCGCAATGCATTTATAGAGTGCTATTTTATAGAATAAACTCGCATCTAACCTTTTCTTTTTTTTGCCATCCTTAGGCTTAGAGGGTGCATGGTCTTTGTCATCCATATCCAGCTGGACAGCCGCATCATGGGCCTCTTCCTCATCAGAATCCTCTTCAATGTACCTTAAGCAATGTGTAACAAAACATTTGTAAGTGCGCGCAATGCATAGATTATAGGGTGCTATTTTATAGGATAAACTGCCATCTAACCTTTTCTTTTTTTGCCGTCATTAGGCTTGGACGGAGTGGTTAACTGTGGACCCTTCACCAACCGTTTCAGTCCAGGCTTGAGAGCACTGCTGCTGCTTTCTTGTGCATCGCCAGCATCTGATACTGTCGAATCATTTATTGGAAACACACCAGTGCAGGTAAAGCTTTCAAAGTCCCCTCAATTATAATATGTGTGTGACCTAATTTCAAACACATGTTTTGTATTGTACAGGTTTTTCAAAGCATTTGGCAGCACCGAGGCATCATCCTCATCCTATACATGTAAACGGGTAAATACAAATTGCAGTCACATGGATCTATAAAGGAAAATTGACCTGTACGACTACCTGTTCAAGCTCATTAAGTAACGCCTTGGCGCTTGACTTTGTCAACTCCATAGCGGTTTCATCCCACATCACTATCACAACCTGGGTGGTCTCATCCTTCACAACCTCAAGCCTAAATCTGTGTACACGTTGAAGGAAACCACTAATGGTAAGCATAAGTTTCATATTTGATTAATAAAAATTAGTTGCAAAATATAACCTGGGTTTAGGGTAGTTCACAGGCTTATTGCAAGAATCGCACCAGAGCTTCCCTTCTTGGTGGGTCACCCCCTTCTTGCATTTCCCGCCGCCACACGCTGGGTAGTACCAACTGTTCTTTGTACGGATGCCCACAATCTCAGCTTCACAGTGGAAGACTGCAGCCTGGCAAAAAACAATTGTTTAACACAGAACATGTAACATCGTATTACTTATAATGGTGTGTGTTTTGGTTTAAAAATAAACTACATATTTTCTTCGATCCCGGCCCAATGATATCAAGATTGCTGTAATTTTAAGCTTTTTGTTAAGCACCAATAGTTTTAAGAAACAAATAGCACTAAATGTATGATGTTGGAAACCTTATTTGGGCTTTGAATGTAACAATGGCGGGGATCTCATCGCTATCTAGGATAAGCGTAGATGAACAGCTTGATATGCCTAATTGACCTGTAAGTTAAATTGGGTTAGAAAAGTAGGAACTAAAGATAATTTAATGTTATATAGCCCATATGGGCTTATACCTACCATTATAATATCTAGCAGTCATAGAAGTGAGAAAGATTGTGTACTTCCCATGATGAGTAGACATCATTTTCAACATTTGATCGCCCAATTTCCCCCACAGAGTAACCCTCAATGCACGATCCTTGTTCAGGCAATAGAAAGTTCTTTGTCCGTCAATAGAATATAGGTGGCAAATAAAACCTGATCATGCACATGTAATTAGTTAAAGAAGTCAATACCTTTCATTTATAAGGGGGAAATCAAGGTTCTTTGACCCGGTTCTTGGCTGTGAAGATTTCCCAACAGTTGTAACAAAACCAATCACATCTACAATATTGAAAACATGCATATAAGAAAATCAAATAACTGCATTAGGTTTATTTTTGTATACATAAAAAAGTTTTTACCAGTTAGATATTTTTTATCTGTAGGCTGGATACTCTCAAAGTCCATGAGCTGAAACGGATGTCTTACAAAGCCACCTACTTTGTTATAGACTTTGTGGACCACTGTTGAACCGTTTACCTCAATGGAGTAATCGTTATCTCTGATTATGCGGTACTCGTCTCTTCGATGCACAGTAAAAGACTTCATAGAAACCACAGAACCAGGTTGGATCTTGTCAGCAAAACAATGAGATATGTTGCTCTTCATACTACAGTGCATGACATTTTCCTGGTAAGAAATCAACACACATCAGATGACCAACCATATCAATTAAGATACTTACAATGATGCAACAAAGGCACGTTATTTGTACCTTCTCATCTGAGACGACAAAATCGATGCTCATATATCTGCCATTAATATTATGCACATCCCATGTTCTGCAAATCATGACCACAATGGGGCCTTCATCACCCTCGGTAAGTTGATTTAATGTCTGATTCCGGATCTGCTTCTTGCATGACTTTGACATACTGTTATAGTAACTGAATATGGAATTGTGAATGCCTGTCATGGACCAAAATGCCTATTTATACAACCACAGCAAGGTTAAGATACATGGATTCATTCAATGCAGGGAATATGGAATGAAGGTAGTTTTTTTATTCTTAATGTAAGATTTTTAAGCTGCCTAAGAATATGAACTGTGTAAGGAGTTATATAGTTAAAGACAGACTTAATAAATGAGCCTGTACATATGCTTAGCCTTACCTATTCCTCCTTTGTAAATGGCAGGCAATTAAGAGCAATGAACTTCAACAATGGGGTGAAGAATGGAATGCAACAATAGCCTGCAAAATGGAGGGATTGAGTTGTGTGTCCAGCGTGTATAATGAAATACTGAGATTGAATTGTTTGTTAATGACGTATTGCATTAAATGAGTTTATGTTTGTCCAGATTTCTAAAGATGCATTTTCAGTTGATTGCATAATGAAGTATTGCATTAAATGAGTTATTAGTGACTTTGCATAATCGATTTTTGTTAGTTGATTAATGCAAGAGCAAATGAATGCACATTTCATCTTGAAAGCTCTTAAAAGCTGTAGAATAAGCTCGGCATGTTGTATATTCATTAGCTTAAACCACATATTTGAGTTTCTTGGCTTGTGACATAAATGCTCACATTCAATATGGGGAACTCATTCTTTATATATATATAGATTTCTTAATAATATTAAAAGAAAAAAGAAGCTAAAAAACACTTGCCAATTCTTACTATCGTCAAGTTTTTTTGTCTATCAATATGCACATTTAGTAAAGCTATTTAGGATAAGGATCCAGTGAGAAGATAACTCAAAATGAGAAGAATGAGAAATAACTATAACCTCGTATTTGAGATGCATCGACTTGAATTAGATGCATCTCTATTCATTTAGATGCATCACAATTAGTTTCAAAAGTGATTTTGAAGTGAAAATGATGCAAAGTAGTACTAGCAATAAATTTGACCCGTAGAGGACGAAAATACATAGGATTCGTCTAATTTGATGAAATGCATCTAATATATGTTTATTCATCTAATTTTTAACTAGAAAATATATTATGATGCATCTAATAGATTAGGGATGCACCTAATTTAAGTTGATGCATCTCTAATGTGTAGTTATAATTATTTCTCATCCTTCTTATTTTAAGGATTCTTCTCATTTGATCCTTAGTCAAGCTATTTATCAACTTAGGCATAATGTTTTAAAAACTGGTTTTTTAACTGATGAATTTGTGGTTTGTAATTTAACTAGTTTAATTAACCCCCGCTTAGACATGTCTTTTCACCAAAACCGGTTTCCGGCGACCAAAGGGGTTCTCGATTTGTCCGGGTAAATCGGCTGGCACCCGATCAAGTTATAAAGCATGATATAGGTGTAGACCAGTTGAATGGGTGTATGAGTATTTGGAAGGGTAAAAGTCATAAATACAGAACGTACTTTTAATTTTGACTCATTATACATAATGTACTTTTTTTATTGTCAAAATGCTTAATTAAGTTTGTATTTTTTGTCATTACGCATAACAAATGGTTCTTTATTATGCAAAATGACTTAAATACCCATTGGATCATCATCAACACAAAAAATCCTTACATCTTGTTGACCTTCATAAGAATTAATAAATAAAATAAAGATATACAGATATGGAAAGGCTGATTCGACAAACCTGTGCAATTCCTCGAGATAGTCGGAATTCACAGAAGCAATTGAACCTCCAATGGTGGTATGATGTCTATTTATATTTGTTTGTTTGTATAAAAAAAAGTTCACTTTATGGTGATAACAGATAAACAGGGTGCAGATCTTATTGCAGGAAGTTTAATTAAAAATCCTGGTGGGACAATTGCACCATGTGGTGGATACGTTGCAGGAAAAGAAAAATGGGTAAACGCAGCAGCAGCTCGCCTGTCTGCTCCAGGCCTCGGGGTTGACTGCGGGTCAACTCCTGGTGACATTATGCCAACATTCNATAGGTAATCAATACTTAATTAACATTTAGGGTCTTAGATGTTATGCGATGTAACTGGTTGCTTATCTGATTTCTAGTTTCTTAACATGGTGACTGTGGTTATCATCACTTGCTTAGTAGTTGTTGAGTTATTGGGATTATTAAATTTAACCATCTCAAAATATAATAAGCGAGTAATTGATACTGATTTTTAACCTTTTGCTAGTTTCATTGTCGTAATATGATGAACATGTGGTTATCTTAATCTTAATCTTAACTACTTATAATGGAAAAATGGTCAAGAGTGAAAATGTGAAATGTGAAAAACTGAAATTCCAGTCAATGCCAATTTTACCCTTGTCAACCAATAAATCTTAACTACTTTTAATACACGATTTGCTCTATGCATGGAATTATACGCATGTAATCTATTATGGGAAATTATATTCATTTTTCTATGGCAACTACAGTAAAACCTCTATAAATTAATGATGTTGGGACCGGGATATTTTATTAATTTAGCGAGATATTATTATACCGATTAATTAATAATTTATTAATTTAAAGAGGTTTTACGTATTACCTTTAAATTTTTTAAGTCTAATATACTAGTTACTAGTACAATGTATGCTCGTTAGAGATGAAAAATAAATTAGTAAAAACAAGTTCCAATTAATATTTTTGAATTCAAGGCATTGAATAAATGAATGAATGTTACGAGGTTCAAAGCATTGAAGAATTTGTGAAATTTTTTAGTAATTATTAATTTATAGTTTCGTTGGGACTAATATATATACATTGAGGTTTCAAAAAAATTATTATCTTATTATTTTATCGATTGGTGTCCAAATTTGTACTAGTCCCAAGTTGGGACATGACAAATTATTAGTTTTATCGAGGTTATTAATTTATCGAGTATTAATTTATAGAGGTTTTACTGTATTGAACTTAATACACTAATACATTATCTATTTATCTATGACAACTATTGAACTTAATACACTAATATCGGCCGGAAGAAAACTTAATACACTATCTATGGAAACTATTAAACTTATAATACATACTAATACACGGCTGGAATAAAAATAAAGTTATATGGCAACTCTTTAACCAATTCATCTAATATAGGCAACTTTAAAAACATTCAATTGAAAACTTAAAACACGGTTGGCAAGCAAAAAGTTTTCTTTGTAAATATAGAAAACCATAATCCTCATTTTTATCTATTATTTTTCACAATTTCTCCTCTCTTTAAAACACACACAACTAATACCCTTTACCCCACCTTTGCCACCGCTTACAACAGCTCTGCCGCCACTACTACCGCCCCCTCTACTGCCGCCACCACCTCGGCCACCACTAGCATTGTCTTGATTCGCGGAAACCTCCATAGGTTTTGTTGTGTTTTCGGTTATGTGTAGTTTCGGTGATAGATCTGGTGGTTTTGGTGATAGATCATGTAGTTTTGGTAGTGATTTCCCTGGTGAAAAAATGTGGGTTTAATGTTTTCTTGGATATGGGAAACAAAGGTGGGTTTGGTGGTGCTGATGTTATTGTGTATTCTTTAGCCTTTCGTTCATATATCTTCTGAGATTGGTTGTGATGTTTTTTATGATGTACACTCCTAGATCTGTTTATGATCGATCTGTGGTTTCAGTTATGTCTTAATGTTGGAATAGATGCGGTGGTTTTGGTGATAGATTTGTTGGTTTCGGTTGTCATTTAGGCTGTTTAGAATTTACTATATGGGAAGAATTTACATATAATGTTGGAATAGATGCGGTGGTTTTGCTATAAGTGAGCTTGCTTTGGTATTTTACTATATGGGAAGAATTTACATATATTACATATCGATCAGTAAAGAATAGAGTATGAAGAAGATGACTTATATCTTCCTCATTTTGGTATAATTTCATACAAAGGTCCCTCAAGTATTTAAGTTTTTATAAAAAAGAATTTACATATCTCTACAAAATGAATTTACGTTGCATTACTTTTCATTTTAACTCTACGTTGTATACCACATGTCAAACACATTTAGCATAACGGAGAACACAAAAATAGTTAATGACATGGTTGCAGCTTGCATGCCTATCGTATTAGTAGAATTCTTTCTTCTGATTTCTTTAGTACATAAAATTAACTGTCATGCGCATTAATACAGCTTGTTATTCTCATGCATACAAGAAAGCTATAGATATCAAGATACACATTGATGGATATAAGCAATGTTTTAAAAACCGATTTTTTAATCGACCCGGTTAAGTCACCGGGTTACCGGTTCAACCGGCGGGTCGAATTGGTTCTATGAAAAGGAAGATGAGATGAGTTAACCTTAATAGCATACCACCCAAACAACATTTTAACACTAAAATAAACCCAAAACAACAATTAAACTTAGAGCTATGTTTGTATATACAGGAATAATACATAATCAGTTAATCCAACACAAATTACTCCCTAAATAAGCAAATAATGTTTAATGAAACAACATTCAGTAACAAACATTTTCAAACTTTTCAAGGCAATAAGTAGATAGAAAGAAACTAATTTTTTTTTTTATTGCTAATAACAGTTAATGAGTTGTAAACTTTTAATATTAAGACAAGTGATTTGTTGAACCATGTCGCTATAAAATTCCATTTTATCAAGAAGTTTTATACGAAGAGTAACGTGTGTTGTTAGTTTTTATTTCATAACTGATGTAATGTTTTAATTTCAGTTTCATTAAATGTTTTTATATGTTGTTTGATAGAAGTTAAGGATTTTTTCTAGACTTTAGTTATCGTGTAGTACAACCGTTTGCAATTACATTCTGATCGATTCACGTTCTATTTAGAACGCTACACAAAACACTCACCACAATATCACAAATCGTTAATTATCTGCCGCTAGAAATCCGTTGCTATGCACGGGTACTCGTCTAGTCTTAAACTATGTAGTCGTGGTTGAGTACTTGAGATTGTTAAATTCAACAATTCAACCATCCCTAAATATGAAACACGACAACTTGATACAAGTTTATAACTTCTTGTAACCGTGATATATATTTAACCAGAACTTAACTTTCTGTGTCTTACATGCTTTGTTATGTAATTAGTACATCATTCTATACTATTTTATTTGTATTCCTAGAGGCAAACTTTCTATCTAGGGAACATAATTATCATCCGATCATAGAAACAAAGATGTTAAGTTGCCTCTCTTTGAGCAACATTTATGAAAACTTGTATCAAGTTTTGAGTCCCACATCGGCTAAAGGGTAAAAATTATGCTTGTTTTTCCTTAGGAATTTTAATAATTAAAATGCCTTGAAACATATATAATTCTTTTATCCCGGCATTTTATTTGCGATAATCTTTAAGTATCAAGAAAATAAATACAATTACCAAGTCGCACAAATAGATAACTAATTCACTTTTTTTGAAATAAACAATAAGTTAATTTAACTTCCAAAAGGAATGCATTAATTCTTGTTAAGAACACAATAAAAGTTAAAATTTCAAATTACACTAGTTTTAATACCCGCGCACGCGCGAGGTTTATTTCAAGAAAATAAATACAACTACCAAGTTGCACAAATAGATAACTAATTCACTTTTTTGAAATAAACAATAAGTTAAGTTAACTTCCAAAAGGAATGCATTAATTCTTGTTAAGAACACAATAAAAGTTAAATTTCAAATTTTAAATACTGTACCTTTTATTTATTAAAAAATAAATAACTTATTTTTTTTCCTGTTATACTCCATCCGTCTCAAAATTATTGACAGTAGAAAAGTTAGCAATAGAACAAAGCATATTGCCACTGTATTCATTTGGTTTATGTAGTTATAGACAAACCACAAGTATTACTTCGAGAATGGGAGCTGAATGAAGGTAGAAATTAATGATATTCTAGAAACCAAATAAGGCATGGCACGAAATTGGAAATGGGTAAAAATGAGTTGGACGGGTAAAACAAAACCGATATTTATCATTAAAGAGAATATATTGTAAATTATTGTAACTAAGGTTGTAAAATTTGTGTATACAATGTACTTGATAAGTATCTCTTGTTGATAAAAAATTTATACATGTGAGCCCTAGAAGCTTCGGTTGCTACTTTTGCTACTTTCTCCACTTGCTTCTCTTTGATTGAGATTAAGAGACAGTCCAATCCCCTAAAACCTAAATTTAAAAGTAACGATTAAAATTTGAAGCATGTGTTGGAAGCCAGATTTGTGAAATAGAAAAAAAAAATAATTATTGTTAGATGCCCATTACCAAATAGATGTTGTGCACAGAAAAAAGAGGAAGTTCCTTACCCATGAAAGTATTGAGCGAGAATTGAATATCATCACTCGATCAATCGCTCCTTAACACTGAACCAGTGACAATAGCATGCAAACAATATAGATCTATAAAAAGACACATAGAATTGTGTGCTTGCATGACATGAATAGAAGTTTCTCTCTGAAACTTAGATGTATTTTTTGACATAGCCCACACCTAACTAAATCAAACTCAGTAGCAATGCAACTGATCAGATATAAGAGTTAAACATTTCACGAGGCGGTAAACTATAAAATATAGGTAAAATAAAGTTATAGAATAAAAAGTTAAAAACGTATACGTTATTACCCTCTCCAAAGCACAACAACCTTTGGTAATTCATCCAAGATCAAAGCCTCATCAAGTGACCTACAAATGAAAAAGAGCAGGTTATGGTTATTGTTATATGTAAAAATTATTGAAAGTCTTAGGATCAAGTTTTTTGACATGATATAAAGTAACTATTTGCTCAATGAGGAAGTGAGAAATTTTTCACGAAATGTACCTTTCTAGATATGTTTCATACAACCATATAGGCGCACATTGTTGTGCTATATACTATTTTCTTTCTATAACCTATGTGGGATAGAACGCTGGAATGGTTTCAGAAAAAAGAAAGAAAAGCAGGGTACCCAACTTGATTCTAAAACCCATTTAGTCCAAGTTGAAGATGAATAGAATAATTAATTATGTACAATATGAAGTCGAAGAACAAAAATTAAGAAAAAACGTGTTATCAAATAAAAACACATAGATACAAACTTATAAAATTATATTAACGTGTAAATTTTCGCAAGATAATATGACAATGATAAGGGTGACAGAATGCAGAAACATAAGAATCGACACGAGTTTAGCGTATTTTAAAGTTTACTAAATAACTGATCATACTCGATGCAAAATGAGCTACTTGAAGTACTAGCAAGAAAATTATCGGATAGTTGCTCTATAATTTAGCAAACGTATGTTGTAACATGAAATAAGATATGATGCTTAACAGCAAAAGTCTATATGCATGTCTTTTTTCTATTTTTTTTTAAAGCAATATGCATCTCAATTTCCTTGGAACAAGATGTACAAAATATGAAAAGAACACCTTACCATGGGTAGTATTCGGTTAGTGAAGTGAATTACCTGCCGTGTAGAAATTTCATTTGTTTTTGTGACTACCCGAACCGAACTGCCCCATAAACACTCATGCGGTTCTAACTACTGTGTGCTCTTTATATGTATTTAATTGGATATTGAATCACAATATATATGAACTTAAATAAAAAGATGTGAAGTAATGAAAAAATAAGACCATCAGTGATATTCATGTTTTGGTCAAAACCGAATAAACATAAGCAATTTCCCCAGTTTGGTAGATTTGGACATCCAAATTCAACAAGCAAGATGAAATTATGAAAGTAAACTAACATGGTTTCATTTGTCCGAGTCAAAGAAGTTTTCCCAAGTGTTATGTTTCAGTATTGTCGAACTAGCTAGACCATGAACGACCCATGAACGATATTCCTGTTTGTAAAATAATTCTCAGTTTAATTACGTACACACTGTTTTCCAGTTTCTATCTCTATCATTATATGTAGTGAATATAAAGCAACCATTGGGTTACTTCTCACTTGTTTACCGCGCTTTGGTCCGTTATAAGTAGAAACACAACCTGAGATAGCCCGTTTGATATGAATGGGTGGAATAGCACTACAAGAATCACTACTAGAAAAAATGCCATTAGCAACAATTATTTTAACAACCATAGACAAATCGTTGCTAAATTGTGCATTTAGCATATAATTTTAGCAATAAAATTGTTAACAAAGTTGCTATTTTTTTTAGCAACAAAAAAGTTAATTGGTATTTTTACAAATGACCATAAATATTTGTTGCTAATTTAGCAACGACTAAGCAAATTTTGTTGCAATCTAAAATTAGCACCCGTCGAATTAGCAACTAACACCAATTGATGCATTTTTTTTAAAGCAATATGCATCTCAATTTCCGTGGAACAAGTCAACAAGATGTACAAAATATGAAAAGAACACCTTACCATGGGTAGTATTCGGTTAGTGAAGTGAATTACCTGCCGTGTAGAAATTTCATTTGTTTTTGTGACTACCCGAACCGAACTGCCCTGTAAACACTCATGCGGTTCTAACTACTGTGTGCTCTTTATATGTATTTAATTGGATATTGAATCACAATATATATGAACTTAAATAAAAAGATGTGAAGTAATGAAAAAATAAGACCATCAGTGATATTCATGTTTTGGTCAAAACCGAATAAACATAAGCAATTTCCCCAGTTTGGTAGATTTGGACATCCAAATTCAACAAGCCAGATGAAATTATGAAAGTAAACTAACATGGTTTCATTTGTCCGAGTCAAAGAAGTTTTCCCAAGTGTTATGTTTCAGTATTGTCGAACTAGCTAGACCATGAACGACCCATGAACGATATTCCTGTTTGTAAAATAATTCTCAGTTTAATTACGTACACACTGTTTTCCAGTTTCTATCTCTATCATTATATGTAGTGAATATAAAGCAACCATTGGGTTACTTCTCACTTGTTTACCGCGCTTTGGTCCGTTATAAGTAGAAACACAACCTGAGATAGCCCGTTTGATATGAATGGGTGGAATAGCACTACAAGAATCACGACAACAGGCGACGAATAGTTTCCCGTCGACATAATGTCGACGGCATAGGGCGAAAAACGACAAAAATATGGCTTGACCGAGCCAAGCAGCGTTGAATTTTTCATACCAACATTGTCGACGGGACCATATTGGTCAAACTTTTGGCTCGTCAATTATTGACAGGACTTGGGCGCGAAATTATCCCGCCGGTTAATCCCGTCGACATGTCGACGGGATAATGTTAATCACGAATCATTACGTAATTAACGTGGATTACCTTTTTGGTTTAGCGATCCCGTCGACATGTCGACGGGATTATAAAAGTAAAAATAAATATGCAAAATTAGTGGCGAATATAAATGGCGGGATTTTTCCCGCGTTCATTTTCCCGTCGACATGTCGACGGGATTATCTGCCCAAAAATTCTTCCTATATATATCCTAACAAAATCATTCCCGTCTCATTTTTTTACCTATATACATTCTCACAAAAACATTTCCGTCTCATTTTACACATACATTCTTGATTCTCACAAATAAGTCAATCGTCGATCAATTCTTACAAGACACACATGACTTGGCGTGGTTGCACAGTTGAAGAGGAGTACTCAAAAATATTGTCACACGAGCTCCTCTTTAATGAAGTTATGTTACATTGGGGTCATGCAGTTTATGAGGAGTATGGTTCTTTTAAGGACGCTGAACCGTGGATGAGAGACAAGATTATCGAATGGTGTAGGAAAAAGTCGTACTACAAAGAGTACATGGAACAGATTGCGGCCAATCTTCCTAACCGCGCGCGGGCCGGGCTTAGAGCGCGTGACCTTAATGCTTCTAAGTCCTGTATACGGAGATAAAGGAAGATTGCTTGCCATTGAGCTAGATGAGTCACCGGTCACTTATTCATACATTTTCCGTTCACTAGATTACAAAGACATATATTGCGGAACTCATCCGCGATATATGGATAAAGGAAAACAATATCACTAATTCTTCCGAGAACGTAGACTGAACATGGATGGGCACACATGAACTCTGAGATTTTATTTTAAAAACAACAGCATGGGGTTCTCAACCACATCTCGCAACCTCCGGGCGTGTTGACAATACAGACCATCTATACTAGTACAATACAACTCGACAGATGACGCTCAACCCACATAACCAACGTCGATTGTTGTACAAATACTCAGAATCTCACAGAACCTCAGTATGTATACGAAACGGCGCGCGATACATTAAAGCAACTCGACAACTGCAAATTCCGAGCAACCCCGGTTTGGTTTTAGCAAAAGAACAGATCAAAACGAAACGAACCCGGTTTATTTTTTTTGCGCTACTTCCCTCCATTTGCTCGAACTCGGCAACATCTTTTCCCTTCCTTGCTCTCATTTCCTTGATATATGCAAATGTAGCTTCGAACATTTGTGATCCTATTTCCCAGATTGTAAGTTCGGTGCCGACGTCCAAACGTGCTTTCAGCTTCATCGTCACCATCCAACAGCAGCAGTTTTGAGCTCAGCAAGCAGCAGCTTGAGCTTCAGCAG
>LBNU01003900.1:16721-28619 GCA_014162995.1 Artemisia annua | reverse complement strand
TATGGTTATACACGAGATGTTAAACGAACGAGTCGAGATGCTACGGTTATACACGAGATGTTAAACGAACGAGTCGAGATGGCTATGTCACGAGATGTTAAAACGAACGAGTCGAGATGATATGGTTATACACAGATTGTAAACGAACGAGTCGAGATGCAAAAAATATGGTTATACAGAGATGTTAAACGAACGAGTCGAGATGCTATGGTTTATATCACAGATGTTAAACGAACGAGTCGAGATGCTATGGTTATACAGAGATGTTAAACGAATGAGTCAAGATGATATGGTTATACACGAGATTTTAAAACGAACGAGTCGAGATGATATGGTTATACACGAATGTTAAACGAACGGTCGAGATGATATGGTTATTACACGAGATGTTAAAACGAACGAGTCGAGATGCTATGGTTATACACGAGAATGTTGGCGCCAGAATTTCCCACCCTAACAACTTATCCTCACAATTATAAACATAACCATAGCATCTCGACTCGTTCGTTTAACATCTCGTGTATAACCATATCATCTCGACTCGTTCGTTACCATCTCGTGTATAACCGTAGCATCTCGACTCGTTCGTCAATGATACAAGACTTGAATTTTGACCGGTTGTGATCTCGAGGTTATCTAATAGTTGGGGTTTAATTTTATAAAACTATTTTTTTAATATTTTATTTTTATTTTATAAAAGTATTTATATTAAATATTATGTTAAAGTAATTAATATATAAAGTATTTAATTTTAATATATAAAAGTAATTTTAATATATAAAAGTAATTTATTAATTTTATAAAACTTTTTTTTTAATATTTTCTTTTTATTTTATAAAAGTATTTATAATAAATATTTTTTAAAAATTATATTAAAGTAATTAATATCAAATTTTTTATAAAACCTATTATCCCGTCGACATGTCGACGGGGATATAAGCGCCAAAATTTTCACGAAAAGTTTATATGTCCCGCCAAACCACAAACGACAAAATAGTTTTACCCTCCCGTCGACATGTCGACGGGAATAGAAAAAGTAATAACAAAACTAGATCTGGCTCAATTATTGAACACTTAGAAAAAAAATATAATTGATCTATCACTTCAACTCGCCGGCGATCTCCACCACCACACCACAGCTCCACCAACACCACTTGTACTCCTACACCACTACTCCACCACCACTACCACTTGTTCTCCACCACCACACCACACTACATTCTACACCAACACCACCACAGATACACCACAGCTCCACCAACACCACAACCACCACCTCCCCGACCACAGATACACCACCACACGAGCACACGTGCACTTTTCTTCATCCTTTTCTCTATTAATTCTTTCCTCAACCCATCTTGTTTAATTCTTCTTCTTCTCAACCCCGTCTTTTTATTCTTCAACTGTCAATGTTAATGATATGGTAATTTAATTGTTAATGCTAATGGTTAATTTAATTGTAAATGTTATTGTTAATTTAATTGTTGTTAATTGTTTTTTTTTATGCAGCCGAGAGCAATGAAGCTGTGATAGCCGAGAGCGAGAGCGAGTGCCGAGGGTAAGAGCCGAGACAACCAAGACGTATAGGTAATGTACCTCGTTTTATTTTTTTATTAACTTTTGGTATCCCGACGACATGTCGCCGACAACAGTTTTTTTTAAAACTATTGATATATCACACATGTTCTCTTTTAATATAGCCTGAGCCCGCAGCCCGAGACCACGTACAGCCCGAGCCCGAGCCCGAGAGACCATAGACCGCAGCCCACGGCCGAGCCCGAGAGACCACAGACCACGTACCGACAGTATGTTGTTTACATATCCGTTTTGTTTTTTTCATTTTTATGCTTTGTTGTATTAATATTTTTAAATATGTTTGTGATTTTAGTAATCTGATTAAGTAGTTTAGTATCCCATTGCCTTTGGTTAGAAGTTTAGTGCTTGCGTTTGGTTAGTAGTTTAGTATAACACATTTTTAAGTAGCATAGCGTTTGGTTAGTACTTATGAAAAAAGTGATAAACTAGTAAAAGAAAGAAAAAAATCTATTTGATTTCATCTCTACGACATATAAATTGTAAATCGGTTAAGAAAAAAGTGAATTTGTGTATATATGTGATTGTTAGTACTTATGAAAAAAATGAATTTGTGTATATATATGTGATTGTTAGTTGATTTGTGAATGTGATTTTAGAGTGTGTTTGTTTCGGCTTATATAACGGTTTTATGGCTTGTTTGGTTCTCGGCTTATGTATCTTAAGCTAAATTTTTATGGCTTATTTTGAAACTTTTTACGTTACATAAGCTTATCATGACATGATAAACTTATATAAACCAAATAGTTTCAAAAATAAGTCACAAAAAATAAGCTTATGAAACATAAGCCGAAAACCAAACAATTGTTTAACTTAAAATATATGCTATTGTTAGACTTTTGTGAATGTTTTAGGATTTTAGTGATTAATTTTGGAAATTCCCCGTCCGAAGTTAATCATCCTATAGAAAACCCGTCCGGAATTAATTTATTAGAAATTAATTTCGGAAAGTCCCCTATTTGTGACTGCTTTTTGAATGTTTTGTCTCATCTAGGATATGGATGCGTATAATTGATTTACTATTTGAGATGATTTCGACAGTATTTCTCCTCTACTCCTGCGAATATGTCTTTAATGCACATATTTGGGGAGTTGAGGGGAAATGCTGCCGAAATTTTCTCAAATAGTAAATCAGTTATACGCATTCATATATGAGACGAATCATTCAAAGAGTGGGTTAGGATTGCCTTCCATAGTTGCACTAGGTGAACAAAACAACTCGTAATAATTCCATGGTTAAATGTGTTTATGTGTCGAATCTTTTGAATGTCTAATAATTATGTGTTGAACAAAACATAATGCAGTTATGATACTTGATAAGCGTTGGACCACTTTATCTCATTGTTCAAGAGAGTTTTTTGATGGTCTTGCTGCATTCATTGAACATTGCAAGCCGTTATTGAATAGTTACGGAAACATAAAATGTCCATGTCGTATTTGTTGTAATGTTCCATGGGTATCTCTCGAGTTGCTTAAAAGCCACATAGGCCAATATTGGTGGGATCCAACTTATACACAATGGCGCGATCACGGTGAACCAGATCCTGCGCCTATAGAAGATAACACAACACAATGTGAGATGAGTGACATGCGTGCGTGCCTTAATGATATTATTGATATTCCTCCAAATAATGAACAAAATGAGCCAACACCTCCAAATATTGGCGAGAAAAGTAACGAGCCTACTCAAGCAACGACACCTCCTACACGTAACGAGTATGAAGAGTTACTTGCCAGTTCCAACCAGCCTCTTTACCCGGGTTGTGACTTTATGACCACCTTGGATTTTATGTCAAAGTTTACGCACCTCAAGGTCAGCGGTAAATGGAGTGATACTTTATTTAACAATACGCTAAAATTTCTCCAGGAGGTATTTCCTCCCAGGTTAGGTTACAATCTCCCACCATTATACTCTGCCATAAAAAAGACATTTAAAAAGGTCGGGTTACAGTATGAGTCGATACATGCTTGTGAAAATGATTGCTTTTTATATCGGGGGGATGAGGCCAAAGATTTGGAGTATTGTCCGGTCTGTAACACGTGTAGATGGAAAGACAAGAACACAACGGGGAAGAAAGTTCCTAACAAGGTGTTGCATTACTTTCCTATCATTCCTAGACTACAACGTTTGTACAAGTCTATTCACACCGCAAAACATATGACTTGGCATGCTACTGGAAAGTCTACGGAACCCGGTATGATGCAACACCCGATTGATGGTGAAGCATGGCAGAAGTTTGACAGCGGTGATAAAACGGAATTTGCTAAAGAACCAAGAAACGTACGATTAGGGTTGGCGGCTGATGGTTTCAATCCGTTCGGCAACCTTAGTCAATCATACAGCATGTGGCCTGCTATCTTAACAACATACAACTTGCCTCCGTGGTTATGCATGAAAGAGACTTCTTGGATGCTGACATTGTTGATTCCTGGCCCTAAATCACCGGCGAAAGACATTGATGTTTACTTAAAACCTTTGATTGATGACCTTCAGGAATTATGGGCAAAACCAGGTGTCCCGACTATGGACGCTGTCACAGGCAAAGAATTCAACATGAGAGCGATGCTTTTATGGACCATCAATGATTTTCCTGCTCGTAGTAGTTTGTTTGGTTGGAGTGGGCAAGGTTACTACGCATGCCCTACATGCAAAGTAGACACTCCGGCTACGCGTCTAACAAGCAAAACAGGTTATGTTGGCCATAGAAGATTCTCAAGAAAAATCCATAAATGGAGGTTTGACCATACTACATTCAATGGTGCAACTGATTTTAGAAATCCTCCTAAAAAAGATAAGCCGGCTGATATCTTGACTCAACTTGCAATATTGCCCACACGTTTGCCGGGGAAAGATCCATATTATGGGGGTGGGAAGATAAAACGAGATACTACAAACGAACTGAACTGGACTAAACGGTCTATTTTCTACGAGCTTCCATATTGGTCTTCTCTTTCTCTACAACACAATTTAGATGTCATGCATATCGAAAAAAATGTGTTGGAGAGTATTTTGAACACTTTGTTAATGAATGAGAAATCCAAAGACACCGCCAAAGCAAGACAAGACTTGCAAGCTTTGGGCATTCGACAGGAGTTGTGGCTCGGAAACAAACAAAACAGGAAGTGCTCGAAGCCTCATGCTAAGTACTCCCTCACACCCGATAAAAGAAAACTGTTCTATCAATACATCAAAACAATTAAACTACCAGATGGGTTCGGATCCAAGTTCAAGTCGAAAGTGACCAAAGATGATAACAATATAACGGGCATGAACTCGCATGACTGTCATATAATGATGCAACGGTTACTTCCTTATGGACTTCAGCAATACTTGGACGCACAGACTTATGAACCATTAATCGAGCTTTGTTCATTCTTTAAGCAAATTTGCGCCCGAACTTTGATGGTGAATGACATGGTGAAAGCTAAAGACCAGATGATCAATATTTTGTGCAGACTCGAACAAATATATCCTCCTGCTTTTTTCGACATTATGATTCACTTGGTTATGCATTTACCTGAAGAGGCTCTTCAAGGCGGGCCTGTTTCATTCCGGTGGATGTATCCATTTGAACGATACATGAAGAAGCTAAAAAACTATGTACGAAATAAAGCTAAGCCGGAAGGTTCAATAGCGGAGGGTTATGTTGCAGAGGAAGCATTAACTTTTTGTTCTCGGTATTTTCGGGGTGAAATTGGGACGAAATTTAATCGTCCCACTGCATCTCAGGGCTGTCCTCGCCCAACAAGTGATTTCCAGGTGTTCCGATCACTATGTAAAAAGTCTGGTAAAGAGACAATTATTCGGTTAGGTCTCCCAGAAATGAAGAAAGTGATATGGTATGTACTTCACAACAGTCCTGAGATCGACGCGTACATGAACGAGTTCCAGAGGTACGCGTTTTTATTTTGAAATTTCTGTTTCCCAAGTTATCTTTTCAATTAATTCTAATATCATGAACATTTTCAGTGAACGTCCTGATAGTGACATGCAGCAAGAATTTCCTAGATGGTTTGAATCGAAGGTAAACGCATTCATATATGTCTTTCCTTGTATAAATAACGACCATATTACTCATCTCTATCTATTCTTATCTTTGTTCATAGATCGGTAATCTTTACACAGCCAAAGACCCAAGATGTACTCCCGACTTATTCGCTTTGGCTTGTGGACCATTATCGACCGCAACCTCAATCAACTCTTGCGTAGTCAATGGTGTGAAGTTTGTGGTACACAGCCGCGATGTAAAACGTACAACTCAAAACAGCGGAATTTGTTCACCTGGCGAGAAGCCAGAAGAAATGTATTATGGTCAGCTAGAAGATATTCTTGAGTTTTCGTATACCTAGTTCAAAGTTGTGTTGTTTCGAGTTAAGTGGTTCGACTTAGCCAAAAGAGGTAGAGTCGAACGTTATAACACTAGAAACAACATGACACAAATTTGGGCTTGTAGCACAGCGTTTGAAGATCAACCTTACATTCTAGCAACACAATCAAAACAAGTCTTCTACCTTGAATATCCTGCCAGACGACCACTCCATTGGAAGGTCGTCCAAGAAGTGAATCACAATACAACATGGGATGTCATCGTGGTAGAAGACGATGATGATGTGATACATGGCAACAACTCATCTAATCTCCAACTATCTGCTAATTTGAATGCTTTGGAATTGTCCGCCTTAAATATCGATGGTCAATCAACGTTAGTTGAGGCACCACCACCAATCATTCATGTTGATGACGACGATGAATGTAGAATACTAGATAAGCACAAAACTTGTATTGATCCTTGTGGTTTGGTTCGTTTACAAGCAAGAAAGAAAGAAAGAAATGTAGAGAGAGAAAGTTAGAGAGAGAAAGAGGATGAAGCCTTGAGAGAAAACCAAAAAAAAGAAAATAGATTATGAGAAGGCTTACCCTCTCCAAGGATGGAGAGGGCTTTTATATGTACATGAGTTTTTGCCACTTGGGCTGTGGATCAGGTATACAGTGGGTAAAGACCCGTCCTTCTTCCACGAATACTAACTACTTCTAATCTACGTTTTACTAACTATTATAATTACTACGAGCTAAACAATGCTTAATCGTATCTGGGGTGACCGAATCTTTCTTATGCAAAATCGTATTCCTAACAATCTCCCCCTAAGGGAGGTCACCCCGAAATTAAATCTTGAATTCTTGCATTGAGATCTTTGTAGATTCTTTTGTAGCTCGTAGTTGTTGATTCTTCATTGATAAATGACTCAAGATGACTTCCTTGATGTATAGGATGATCTTTGACTTTACTCTTTTGCTCATCATTCAAATAATTAGCTTCAAGTCATCTTTGAGTGAAAGTGTCTCTTTGTGATGTTGTGATAGTCTTTGTGTTGTCATGCTTACACTTTTCTGGATCATGATCTTCAGCATCAGAGTTGTGGAAGCATAGTTGAAGGCCATTACTTGATCATGATATCTTTAGATTTGATGTTGAAGTGTAAGCATGAGTTGATGAATCTGCATCTTTTCTGCAATCAGCATCAATCGTCAACTTCTTAGTATTTGGTGGGAATACGCCTTTCCAACATGCTCATACATCTTAGTTGAGTAGATCTCCATGGTTGACAAGTTCTGACGGCTCCTTTTCGATGTAGGTATGAGCATGTGGAACTAGACTGATGGTGGTGAACATGATAAGTTTGGTATGTTAAGCTGCATAAAACTTGGTTAGTAATAAACATACCGGCACTTACAAGTTCGGACTTCGAGATCGTCAAAAGCATAGTGTGAAGACTTTCTCTAATCCTTACCAAGGCCGTTCCTAATCGGATGCCCCCGAAAGGGCTTTCACTGACATACCGTAGTACACCAACGATTAGGTGAGTCGCTGGAGATCACCCCACGACTGTAGACCTTTTGGAACACCACCGTACACACTAAGCGTAACCCACAAGAGATTACCGAAGTGACCTGCTGTCAGGGCTGTTTGATGTTGACCCTGGCAGGAGTTTCCACTCAATCACTGGGAAATACTTATGTATATTCCCTCATAAGTGTTCTTGGCAGATTGCTAAGATCTGCGTAGGACTCAAAATATTACAACTGGTGTCCTTAATGTTGAACAACCAGTGTAGAAGTATCAAGTGTTCCTATGAGATCTTTGATGCATCTCTTGGCTCTAGACTCGATAAGTGCACATTGGTTATCCTATGCGGAGACTAGGGAGGGGTCTCCTGTTTCAATATCAACTTGCTCTAAGAGACAAGTCGATAGATTACACCGGTTCCCCGTGAGAATGAAACAAGCTCTTTTGAGAGAACTTGAGTGGCTGGAAGGTTTAGTGCAGTGCGTCACTGGGTCCATGACGTCTTTACTTCAATAACGATGTTACCTTAGTAACAATCAGTAGCATATGAGTTGAACCCGGTTTCTGCCCTAAGGTTGAATAATTGGAGGGCTATTTCTTTTCACCCTTTCACATTTCATTTCTTTTTAATTCTTCAACCCCTTCAGTGCTTACCGAGACTTCATTACTAGAACCTTGTTGGGTTTGTTCCAGTCCTAGCTCAATCTTAGTCGGCACTCTTCCCTTTCTCACTTTTCTCCTTTTTTGTAATCATTCCTAAGGACTTCTAATTCTATCTATTGGATTGTCCCTGGGAAGATCCCTCCGGTTCTGGTGGATCATGGGAACATATACCTAACCTTACCATCCTTATAACTCCATGCATTAAATTAAAGTGGTCGGTCTCTTGGTATCTTTCCACAATCGCCATATAACCAAATCATTGAAAATTCTCTCAAAGTGTTTATGATTAAGAAACACATTTTGTTAACACTTTGAGAGTTTTATCATTTTTCAAATGCTCCCCCTTAACATGTGCTCATAGGAGGTAGAAAGAAATTTGCACATGTCGGGTTGAGTTGCACTTTTGAATTGATCTGCTCTTAATAGACGTATACCCTAGGGACACGTTTACTTTGCTTAGTTAAAGGGATCCATTATCAGCTTTTAGGTGATAACTAGCCCTAATAACTAACTTGAAGTTGTTAACATTCCTTAAAAAGGAAGTAAGACCCGTCAAAGTATACATCTAAGAAGAGTTTCTCGAAACGGCACTTTCTACTTAGACCAGTCCTCTTCGAGACACGTTTACATCACTGGTTAGACCAGCTTCAAATTATTACCCGGCCAGGACTAGTCTTTTCGATTCACGACTTTTCATGTTTCGTCAATTCATGAGTCAAATTCTGAGTCGTAATCAATTTACGGTTTCTACTTATTATTGTAAAAACACGTGAAATACTCTTAGCCACTTGCTCCCCCTCAATATGTGCACATTGATTGATTCAATTTGAAAGTTTTAAAACTTTGGCACATAGGGTGAGCTTTCATTTGAGATCATTTATTCACCATTTAAGCACTTGCTCCCCCTTAATATGTGCTTTGATTAACATTCAAAAACTCCAAAACTTTTAGCACATACGGGAGAGCGAATCTTTTTAGTCCAAAAATATCCTTTTGAGTCCAAAAACATCACATTTAAATCAGTTTTCATATTTAAATCACATTCTCTCCTCCGATCATAAAATTTCAAATCTTTTGAGATTTTGTGATCCCAATTGATTTAAATGTTTTGAGAAGAAACTTTGGAGAGAAATGTGACAAAAATTTTAAACGTTTACTGATTTTGAGACACTTTTTGAATTTCACTGCTGCTGGTGCACAAAGTTTTTAAAGGTGCAGAAATTTTGAGCAAATACGCTCCCCCTCAATTAATGACCCGTTTTCCATTTTAATGTTTAATAGTCATTAAGTTGAGCGGCAAGGTATTTGAGAAAATTTAAGTCCGATAGCCACCTTGTAAACCACAAAATCTCTTTTGAAGAACTTTAGAAGAAAGAGATTTTGGGATGAAAGAAGACTTCTCTTCTTTTACTAGAAAGGTTGCACTGAAGCGTACAACTTTTCGGATTATCCGCACACAGTGAAAAACATAAGACTTCAAAACATTATATATTTCAAAAAAAATATTAAGAGTTTACAAATTGTCATATTACATCACCCCAAATAAGGTAAAGCTGGGTGATAACCAAAATCCAGCTCGATGCTTCATTCTGTTCTTTGGAGAAGCATGTATTCACCCTCACGAACTCTGCCTCCCACATAGCACTCTAGACTGTGGCAGATTCTTCTCATCTTCATGCGGTGACGAATGGCCTTTAGGAATTCAAGGTTCATCTTCAAGTCATGATCAGTCCATTGACTGGTGTATCTTCCGGGCCTAGTCGAATAGACCTAATATTCTTTCACGCGGAAGTCTAGTGCCTCATCGACCATTTCCAACGTCCCGTCACTGAACTTGTGCAATTCATCACTACGCATAACCACACGAATGCTGTACTTGTCTCTGTACACCATAACTCTTGGAGAGTTAATGACGGTGAAATCTGCTACTGGTTCCAAGTTACCAATCTCCCATTGCGGCTTGGTGAGGTTCAGTTGTGTCTGGTAGTTTTCAATCCCAAGCTGTAGGTCTTCAACTCGCTTCCTTATGACTAGACCCCTCATCCAGTGAAGAACAGCAAACGCAAGTGTCTTCTTTTCATCTGGTGGTAGATGATGCAATTTTCCTTGGATGTTCAGTAGATACAGGTCTTCGAAGTCATTGGCCCGGAGATGCTTAAATTCACCTTCACAGATCTCGTAGTCCCTCAGATCCGCACGTCGAAGAACAATGGACTTCAGGTAGTCGTATCCATAGATGGAGTAAATCTTGACACTTACTACACTGATGATCTGAAGAGGCGAACGAACAAACTTCTTGTCACCTTTGGCTTTGAATCTCTCAACGTAGAATTCCTACGACTTTTCATGTTTCGTCAATTCATGAGTCAAATTCTGAGTCGTAATCAATTCACGGTTTCTACTTATTATTGTAAAAACACGTGAAATACTCTTAGCCACTTGCTCCCCCTCAATATGTGCACATTGATTGATTCAATTTGAAAGTTTTAAAACTTTGGCACATAGGGTGAGCTTTCATTTGAGATCATTTATTCACCATTTAAGCACTTGCTCCCCCTTAATATGTGCTTTGATTAACATTCAAAAACTCCAAAACTTTTAGCACATACGGGAGAGCGAATCTTTTTAGTCCAAAAATATCCTTTTGAGTCCAAAAACATCACATTTAAATCAGTTTTCATATTTAAATCACATTCTCTCCCCCGATCATAAAATTTCAAATCTTTTGAGATTTTGTGATCCCAATTGATTTAAATGTTTTGAGAAGAAACTTTGGAGAGAAATGTGACAAAAATTTTAAACGTTTACTGATTTTGAGACACTTTTTGAATTTCACTGCTGCTGGTGCACAAAGTTTTTAAAGGTGCAGAAATTTTGAGCAAATACGCTCCCCCTCAATTAATGACCGGTTTTCCATTTTAATGTTTAATAGTCATTAAGTTGAGCGGCAAGGTATTTGAGAAAATTTAAGTCCGATAGCCTCCTTGTAAACCACAAAATCTCTTTTGAAGAATTTTAGAAGAAAGAGATTTTTGGATGAAAGAAGACTTCTCTTCTTTTACTAGAAAGGTTGCACTGAAGCGTACAACTTTTCGGATTATCCACACACAGTGAAAAACATAAGACTTCAAAACATTATATATTTCAAAAAAAATATTAAGAGTTTACAAATTGTCATATTACATCACCCCAAATAATGTAAAGCTGGGTGATAACCAAAATCCAGCTCGATGCTTCATTCTGTTCTTTGGAGAAGCATGTATTCACCCTCACGAACTCTGCCTCCCACATAGCACTCTAGACTGCGGCAGATTCTTCTCATCTTCATGCGGTGACGAATGGCCTTTAGGAATTCAAGGTTCATCTTCAAGTCATGATCAGTCCATTGGCTGGTGTATCTTCCGGGCCTAGTCGAATAGACCTAATATTCTTTCACGCGGAAGTCAAGTGCCTCATCGACCATTTCCAACGTCCCATCACTGAACTTGTGCAATTCATCACTACGCATAACCACACAAATGTTGTACTTGTCTCTGTACACCACAACTCTTGGAGAGTTAATGACGGTGAAATCTGCTACTGGTTCCAAGTTACCAATCTCCCATTGCGGCTTGGTGAGGTTCAGTTGTGTCTGGTAGCTTTCAATCCCAAGCTGTAGGTCTTCAACTCGCTTCCTTATGACTAGACCCCTCATCCAGTGAAGAACAGCAAACGCAAGTGTCTACTTTTCATCTGGTGGTAGATGATGCAATTTTCCTTGGATGTGCAGTAGATACAGGTCTTCGAAGTCATT
>LBNU01003896.1:34384-55865 GCA_014162995.1 Artemisia annua | reverse complement strand
ATATATATATATATATATATATATATATATATATATATATATATATATATATATATATATATATATATATATATATATATATATATATATATATTGGGGTGTAAATGTGTAATCGAGTCAAGTCGAGTAGCTCGCGAGTTGTCTCGGCTCGTTTAAAATCGAGTCGAATCGAGTATTTTTCGAGTCGATCTCGAGTTGCTCGCGAGTTGTCTCGGCTCGTTTACACCCCTAGCTGTCATTCCCGAACCTTCCACGTTGGACCGGTTCACCGTTTGTTTTTATACGAACCTAAACCTACATCAATAACAACAAAGTCACTAAGAGGGTGTTTGATTTTGACTTAATTGACTTAATATGAAAAAAACTGAATTAATTAAGTCATATGAAAATCGTTTGTTTGTGACTTAATAGAGTAAGATGACTGAAAATATTAAAAAATAAAATTGAGGTTGTCTGCATTAAGTCATTTGTTAATTAACATGACTTAATGAAAAAAATTAAACAAACAGACCCTAATGATTTTTCTATCTTGAGTTTATGATGCGTAAACTACATTGAATTTCTTTTATTATACGGAGTACATGTTTCTTGAAAATGTACATGAACATTAAGACTTTTAAATAACATTTATTATCTTCTATGCTTTTCATAAAAAAAAAAAAAAAAAATTAAAATATTCTAGTTGAAGTTGAAAATTGAACGTACTTAATTCTCTATAAATTATTTTGTTTCGTTTTAGGGGCACTCGATATTGCTCAATTATCCAACTGTTATTTGTATTTAGTGTTAGTCAATTTTTTATTATTTTGGTAAAGATGAATTTTATAGCATAAGTTGTTCTTCAGTTTAATCCTTTTAAGTCTTGACGTTGCACACAATGTAGTAATCATAACATAAACAATCTCGACTATCCACTATACACTTAAGATTGTTGTAGACAAACTTTAAAATAAATATTTCAAACTATGTAATTGAACAAACACACATCTATTTCATGACACAAAATAGCCAAAACTCGTCTGATACTAAAGAACAAATATTTTTTGAACAGAACTAAAGAACAAATATACTAAAACCAAATTTCATACCATCACACAATCTAAAAATACTCATATAATGTAACAAACAAATAGTATAATACTAGGATCACTCATTCCTCCTTCTCAAAGAAGCCAAAAACTCCCTTAATCCACTTATTCCTTTGCGTTCCCCCCAAGCCACTATCATCACCCTCACCCTCTTCCTCTTCTTCTCTCTCTCTCAAAAACTTAACACAGCTGTATATCATATCTTCATATCTAGCTCTACCATTAAACCATTTCACAAGACCACATTTTCATTTTCCAACCAGAAAAGCAAACAAGCAATCACTCCCTTCACGGTTAAGCATATCTTCCACCCATATATACACCCCTTATATATTGTGTAACATTTCTTTATTAAAAACCACAACAACAAATACTACATTACAATGTCACTACTAATACGTGTAACGTTTTTAGTAGTAGCTTTTTTGCCTCGGTTTTTCGCCATACTAAACCCTATAGATTTTCTAGCGTTGCAATCTATAAGAAAATCACTAGAAGATATGCCGGGGTCTAACTACTTTTCTTCATGGGATTTCACTTCTGACCCATGTAATTTCGCGGGGGTTTATTGTCAAGGGGAGAAAGTTGTTGCATTGAATTTAGGGGATCCGCGCGCTGGCGCCCCGGGACTGTCTGGTAGGTTAAGTCCTGCTATTGGGAAGCTAACGGACTTAACCGAGTTCACGGTTGTCCCGGGGCGAATAATGGGTGGATTGCCTTCAAGTTTTTCTAATTTGAAAAACCTGAGGTTTTTGGCTGTTAGCAGGAATTTCATTTTTCATGAAATTCCTGCTTCGTTTGGGGAGCTTAAAAAATTAAGGACTCTTGATTTGAGTTATAATCAGATAACCGGGGGCATTCCCTCGGTTATCGGGAGTTTACCCGAGTTAACTAATCTTATTCTTTGTCATAATCATTTCACCGGTTCGGTTCCTTCTTTTGTTTCTCCTAAGTTAACCCGGGTTGATTTAAAGCATAATGATTTATCCGGTTCGATTGAACCCGGTTCAATTCCTTCATCTATCCAATACTTATCCTTATCATGGAACCGGTTATCCGGTCCAGTAGACCGGCTCTTACCTAGGCTGAACCAGTTGAGTTACCTAGACTTAAGTCTAAACCAATTCTCGGGTCCAATCCCGGGTTGTGTTTTTAGTTTCGCTATTACAAATCTTCAACTAGAGCGAAACCAGTTTACTGGCCCTGTACAACCATACGGGCCAGTAAACATCCAGACAGTAGATATTAGTCACAACATGTTATATGGACAAGTGTCACCCTTTTTCGCAACAGTTCGGAACTTATACCTAAACAATAACCGATTCACAGGTTCGGTCCCTCCGGTTTTTGTCGACAGGTTAATAGAAGGGAGCATACAGCTGTTGTATTTACAACATAATTTCTTAACAGGTATGCCAATCAATCCAAGGGCTGAGATTCCTCAAAGCAGTTTATTGTGTTTGCAATATAATTGCATGGTCCCTCCGGTCCAGACTCCATGCCCGATCAATGCGGGTACTCAGAAGACCCGACCCACTTCACAGTGTAGCGAATGGAAAGGTTAATATAGGGATTTTGGTTTTTGGATTAGTATAAAAAAGATAGTGATATAAGTATTTAATAATTTTTTTGGTGCAGTGGGTGGATTTTTTATTAATTTTTTATGTCAAAAAATGGGAGAAAAGTGGAAAAACATGTGATTATTATCATGATCATAATATATTTCTTGTGAATAACTGTTTTTTTGTCTCATAGTTTATTGTTTTTTTTAATCTTGGATTTTGTTGTTGTTGCTTATGAATTTAAATGCTTTGTTATCTAGTTTACTGTCACTTGTTATGTGTTACTGTACCATGTATTGGCAATGTTGTACTTTATAGTGTGCAATGTACAAATCATATTAACAAACCCACATCTTGCATTGTATGAGCATTGAAGTCGAAGACAGGAGAGGGCAGGGTGGGCACGTGACTTCTTAGCGAAAAAAATTGTAGAAGAATGTATCGGGATTTTAGTGAATTATTGTTTTATTCATAATGCTAACACTTGAAACTGTGACCTAATCACACACAAACACAACAAGGTTACCACAACTTCGAGCAAACCACACCGGCAACCACACTGACTGCGATGCAGTAACTTCAATGTGCCGGCAACACACTTCATACCCATTGCTCTAAAATTGCATATGACACTAACTACATCAAAAATAATATATTTTGTTAAGCATGCAATAATTTTTGTATGGATGTTTGTGGAGGCACATGAGAGATGGATGAGTATGTAATCCTTTTCAGCTTTCAATATGCATGGGTGTTGTGGAACTGAAACAACATTATTGCTTTCAATAGTCAATTTATACATAGTTGTCTCACCATCACCTACATCTTCTCCATATTGGGGATGTCAAGTCTCTTTCTCTTTTGTAACACCACTTGCTTTTCACTTAACAAGCATTTTCAGAATATTGTATAACATGATAGTGCATAACCACACCTTTGTAAGAATTGATTCTTCTAACAAATTTGAAACAAGAAAGAACAAAATAGTGTTGATAATGGTCAAATGAGACATATATATCTTTTGCTTTCTCAAACGCTTTTGTTTTTATCTTTTCTGTAGTATAATGACATTATTAAGAGACAAGAAACTTTGTCTTTAAAAGGAACAGAAATCTTAACCCTTTAAAGTCCAAAGTGGTGGTGCTGAAATACATTACGATTAAATAATCAACTTCTTCTCTAACTCCACGTATTTTCTTATTTCATGAACAAATCGAATCATATTTAAGGTGGGTCTAAAGCATACTAATTTGATTTGATGTTACCATTGATGTAGGCCAAAGTAACAGAGTGGGGGTCCTTTTTAGCCACAAACTATTTCTCAATTGACCAATTAACAACCGTATTACTTGGGACCCGAGTGTTCTAAAAGCTTAAATTTGTTTTATAGTCAAAAATGTTGGTTAGATATTTTGCTTATTCTTTTCCATTTCTCCATTTTCCCGTACGGTGATTTTCAGCTAATGCGTCAAACAACTTATATGATTATTGTAGATTCACGCCTAACAAATTGTAACATGCAATCGACCGATAAGTTAACGGACTATATATGGAAAAGTTAGTGTGGACGTATAGTCTGGAATGGGTCAGGCCCGGCAGACAGCGGCCCACTCTACGCCTAAACCCTATTCCATGCCCTATAAATATATGGCTGAGATTCCCTTCTTAGGGGACAAAACACAACAGGTTACTCTAAACCTAATTCTTGTATGCTATATCGCATCAATACTAACTTGACCGTCGGAGGTGGATCCCGGGGTTACGGCCTCGGGTCCACTCCTGACGGGTTCTCTTTGTTGACAGGTCTACTCATGGCTCGAGAAAACGAAGAACGGCCCAGGGAGAGTCGTTGGATCCAGCCCGCGCCAGATTATGTATCAACAAGATGGCGCCATCCGTGGGACCTGACTACGACAAGTTTCGTGCTCTCACATCACCGGAAAGCAACCATCGAGTTCAAAAGCCGGTAACTTTAATACTTTGTATTTTTTTTGGGTCGCACTTTAAAACCCGGCCGATGCGGTATTCATGCGTTAAGATATGTTATTTTTTAAATATTCATAAGATTTTATGTAAATCTTTTAACTTGCTAAACACGATTTTATCTATAGTCGCACTAAGTCCGCATGATCGGACCTACTTTATCTTTTTGCCGCGAATTAATTCGCACACATAATGTTTTTATGGTTGGTATGCTTGTTTGCACGTTTGAACAACGCAGTCACGATGAATCTACCCGCGTTAGGCTGTGCGTTCGGACATCTTCGCATATTAGCTACGAACAGGCACCACGATGCTAGTCAATCGCCATGAGCGCACTGGACAAAAGCCGTGGTCATGTTATGTTCATCTGCGATCATCCACAAACGTTCGGGTCTATGTGGTCACGATACATCCATTTGTGTCTGTGCGTGCGATTGAAACTATTAGTCGCGGTCACGATACATCCATCAGGATTTGAATAACTAAGTTTAATGCTCCTACAAGAGTAGCACCATCAAACTTGGGGGGCTACCAGGGTATATAATACCATTGTTTCTGTACGCGTCACTCAGGGGAGACGTCCTCTGTCGATTGTAAAGACGGATGTAATGTTCGCACCTCCTTGTCGCGCACAGCGCGCACCTTTGCCACAGAAGCATGTCTTCTGTCGCACCATGCTGCATCGCTACTGGTACAAAAGGTACGCCCTTACCCAGGATGCAGCATACGAGATGCACCTTCACTATTTTGAGACTCTCACAATCGCAATGTCAGTGTTACCCCAACTATAGAACTACGTGTTCTTCTTATGGTGTCTTTACTGTCACACTGTGGCGGGAAACCCAGCATATGCACATCCCTCCCCGTCATGTAAGAACGGGTGTTACTCAGGTCACCGCGGACGCGCCTACAAGGTCGCGGATTCGGATATAGTCTAATGGTCTAAACAGGACTGCGCCATGGGCCCAGTGCGCACTGTCGCATTTGGGCTGAGCAGTATAGTCCGTCCCATGTGCACACCTGAGTTGCGCACACTTGGGCCATGCCGTCATGGTTGATTGGGCCTACGCGGCCATGAACAGAACTTAAGTCTAGCATAACATATCCATGCACTATGTCACACTAGACTTGGGGAGCTTGTGGACGTATAGTTTGGAATGGGCCAGGCCCGGCAGACAGCGGCCCACTCTACGCCTAAACCCTATTCCATGCCCTATAAATATATGGCTGGGATTCCCTTCTTAGGGGACAGAACACAACAGGTTACTCTAAACCTAATTCTTGTATGCTATATCGCATCAATACTAACTTGACCGTCGGAGGTGGATCCCGGGGCTACGGCCTCGGGTCCACTCCTGACGGGTTCTCTTTGTTGACAGGTCTACTCAGGGCTCGAGAAAACGAAGAACGGCCCAGGGAGAGTCGTTGGATCCAGCCCGCGCCAGATTATGTATCAACAGTTAGAGCTTAGAAAAAGGCCAACCAAGTTAAAGAGAAGTCTAACGTTAAATCGACCATATTGTTTTAGCAGCGTGGATGTATCCAATCGGATGTGTGCAGTAAGTACTTTATATTATGAAGTAATTCCAAATTCGGTCGCAAAACCCAGATCATATTCACTTTCACTTTCTAGTAAAACAAGTAAAAGAGTAAAATACATCCTTGGTCCCTGAACTTTCCACAAAGCATCGCATGGCACCTTAACTTTTAAAAAACGTCGCCTGGCGTCCAAACCTTGTGTTTTTTTAGGCCGATTGCGTCCCTTGACCAGTTTTGGCTTGGTCAACGCAAGGTTTTGGTCACAAAATGAGGGGCATAATAGTCCAATCACATTATAACCATTAGTTAACCCAAGCTAAACTACACATACAACTTGAGGGACCATCGGTGTAGTCACATGTTAACTATGTAACTTTGCCGTATCTTCTCTGATACGCATATTAATGTTTTTGCGGGAATCAATAAACCCACACCCAACAAAACCCCTATGCCCACCATAAGTACATAGACCTATTGAAAAACCAAATCCAAACCGAAAGAACCTCAGTGACTGAAAATCCAAGACGAAATCCAAAACTTCATTTTCCATAACTCACCATGTCTTTTGGACGGAATGTTATGAACGACATGGCAGATTATATTAGCAACATGCCGGAGAACGTTATCAGCAATATTTTGAACCGTTTGCCACTAACAGAGGCGGTGACGACATCCATTTTAGCGAAAAACTGGAGGTTTAAGTGGACGTTGCTCACCGATGTTATACTTGATGAGGATTTCTTTTATTTTTTGAGGAATAAGTTTGAAGGGATGCATGTTACTAGATTGATGCTTCAGCTCAAAGGTCTCATAAGAAGGTTTGTCTTCTCTGTAGAGCCTAAACCCTTGTTTGCAAAAGATGACTTCAATTATGAAGAGATTCATGCTTGGTTGTTGTTGTTGGGTCAGCGAGGAATTGAGGAGCTCCTTATACATAACTGATATAGTGAACCAGTTACATTGCCAACCCAAATGTACACTCGTTTGGAGTTGAAACATCTGGAACTTCATTGGTGTACGTTACCTAGTTTGGTATCCTTTGAAGGTTTCCCAAATCTATTGACCTTAGAATTGTTATCCGTCAAATTTCTGACCGGTACAATTTGGGACTTTATTGCTGGTTGTCCCTCAGTTGAGTCTCTTAAAATCAATCGTACTGATACAAAAGAGATGAGACTATTGGATATTGCACGACTTGGGAATCTGAAGAAGTTGTATTTGTCATTCGGTCTTTTGAACCAGGTCACCACAATGACAACTTACAATATATCTTAGCTGAGTAGTCTTCCTAAACTTGAGTCCCTTACATTGGATTTTCAGGAGTGCAAGGTAATACCAATTTAAGTTTGACACTTCAAATTATAGATTTTTAAAGTAATGGCTACTAGTTATGAAATGCAATCTTTAAATACTCTGAAAATGCCACCTGTTGTAGTTATTGGAAGAAAGTAGCTCATGGATGAATGTACCTGTGGCATTTGTATCCCTCAAGAATCTAAATCTATCTGGAGTTGATTTTGGGAACAATGCAATGGTAGCATTCATAAATGATTCGTGGAGCTCCAAGATTGCAAATGCTAGAAACCAGAGTAAGTGGAATGCAATATGTAATTAAGCTTCACATCAACCTACATTGCCATGGTTGTGAATCTGAATACTATCTCAATTTGCAGGCTTCATTCGAAAGTGATCTACCTTTGGAAAATTATTCATTACATTTAGGAAGTACCGGAATGGGGTTGGGCCAGCTCGAGGTTATGGTGTTTTGATCTTTTCCTATATCAGTTAATGAATTAACAATAATAAAGTGTGTGCTTGCTTGTTCCCCCTTGCTTAATAATCTTTATATCAAGCCTTGCACTCTGTATGATGATCACGCTGAAAATGTGGTGATGAATTAGGAGTTGGCTAGGGAGCTGTTGAAACTCCACCGAGCTTCCCCCACAGCCGTAGTGGAATTCTTCTAGTTTTTTTTTATGTTTAATCTATGGTTTGTTTAGTGTTTAGGTCGTACCCTATGACAAGTAACGACGTATTTTGTTTTTCCTGCTGCAATCTATGGTTTCTTTAATGTTTAGCTTCCAAGTTACCCTAAATGGCGTTGCTTGAAATATTGTGGGTGTGTTGTGGATATGGAAATTTGACTTTTGAAAGTCAAAGTCACATATCCCACTTCAACTTGCTATTACAAAGTGCTGGTTGAAACTACCATATACAAACAACTATGGAAAGTAACATTTCCATTAATGAGTGAATTGGTAAATGGCATTTTATATTCGGTCTTTTGACTATAGAAAGTCATAATTAAAAACCCATGCGTCAAATAACCCCTTTTGACTAATAAAGTCAACGCATACAACACCAAGTGTTACTCATTATCCGTTATAAAACCTAAAGTTAAGCAGTTAAGCATACATATATCCGTTGCAAAATTGTGTATGGACAAACCCATATGGTTTATCCTACACATATAGTTACAAAACGATTGTCTAAGCATTGTTCAAGTTGATTTGTGCCCACAAATCCACCATACATACGAAATAGAAAATATGTTTACATAATATCATTCCTACTTTAAAGTTCCAACAGCACACATCAAAATGTAAAACTCTTTGTGCCCTGTTAGTTTCTTCCCCTAGAAAGAAGCGGACCATTGAACCGTGACCAAAATGTGCTTCTGCCCTCAACTGCCTGAAATTAGATGATGAAAAAATAGCCACTTTCCTCCTGACCTTCCCTTGACCAACTTGAAGTGTCCTCTCACGAACTTCGAACTCTTTCTCTATTGTTTTATGCTTCACAACCGCTCTAGAGAAACCATACAAGTTGTACTTCTTAACAATTCTTGATGGTATGAACTGTTAAAAAAATGTACACAAATTATCATTAGTTTGGCATGGGATGCTTCTAATACACATTATGATCCATCAATCTTTATATCAGACACACAATATATGATACAAATTACATTCTTATATCTTATTAAGCAACTCTGTGACTAGACTTACAAGTCGGCCATCTCTCTAGAAGGATGCAGTCATCTTCCTGTAGAATGCTCTTTCCTCTTGGTCATGGACTGTGTGGTGTTCCCAATTACACATCCAATTCATCCGAGAGGCTTCAAAATCTGAATTTAATATTACATATAACCAAATAATTTACACTGCTGTGAGATACTTGGTGTATTTAAAGTAAAAAAAAGTAGAACATACCATAGTCATATGGTTGGTGACAAAAGGCATTCATGGATATGTTGGTGCTGTATGTCTCCACTGTTGTGATGGCCCCTCCATCATGGTCAAACAACATGACATTATACTCCTCCCCCGGGACAACCTGAGTAAACACCATTTTTTGACCAGGTGACATATTCAAGTCTTGGGCCAGTTTCTCCCATCCACGTCCCCACAGGGCCGTGTGGACATTTCGATCATACTCCAGCTCTACATGGTAATTAGTGGTGTTACTAGTAACCATGACCAGGTGTCTAGCTGTTGGACCATCCAGATATGCTAGAAATTCTTCTGGCATTGGCTGGATAAGATGAGATGTGTCTGTAACATCAAGCATTACTCTCCAAAACTGATCATGGACTGGTTCATAATTATGAAACTCCTCCCCATACTCATTGTAGGTAGCTACATAAAACACATCCTCACCCTCTTCTATAAAATGTAAGTAAGCAACATCCGAACAGGTGATGTTGTGCATCGCAAAATCATTCCACCTTGCTCCCTCAACAACACACACTAATTCTGATACTCTTCTTACACTAACTCTCCATCTAGTCCCCGCATAGTTAACTAAGTAAATAAAACTATTCCCATGAAAGGATCCTCCTAACACGTAATCATGATGCAATTCATGTATATCAATATTAAGATTTAAGCGTTGTCAATTTCTTACAACTAATTTCTTAGAGATATAACAGTTAATTCTTATATGGTGTTAACTTGCAAACTCATCCAAAACCTCTTCAGGATCGTCCAAAGCACAAATAAATTGATTCCCATACATACCTTCTGCATTAACGATTAACATTATCACAAATAACGTTTGAATTAAACATAAATCAGTAAATATTGTTACCTCGTATGTGTGTTGTTTGATTTTCCAAAGGTTGCAAGTTCCGATTGTTTGTGGGTGTGTGATTAGATGGGATTCGATACTTTGTTGAGGGTTATGTTGGGTTGAGGTTGTATGTGACAATGTGTGTGGTAGATGATCGGGTTTTACTCAACTGTCAATGGTTGGGTGTGGGTTTAATGATTCCCGCGAAAACATTAATATGCGTATCAGAGAAGATACGGCAAAGTTACATAGTTAACGTGTGACTACACCGATGGTCCCTCAAGTTGTATATGTAGTTTAGCTTGGGTTAACTAATGGCTATAATGTGATTGGACTATTATGCCCCTCATTTTGTGACCAAAACCTTGCGTTGACCAAGCCAAAACTGGTTAAGGGACGCAATCGGCCTAAAAAACACAAGGTTTTGACGCCAGGCGACGTTTTTTAAAAGTTAAGGTGCCATGCGATGCTTTGTGGAAAGTTCAGGGACCAACGATGTATTTTACTCCAAGTAAAATGTTTTTAAGTTAGTATTATGTGACTGTTAGACTGTGCGATTTCATAAAAGGATTTTCAGAAGTGTCAAACAAGTTGTAAGGTTTTTTCTTAGACCGAAGTAACATTTTGTGCAACCAATGTAATGTTTTGATATACCAGTTTGTATTATTCAAAAAGTCAACTATGAGTCTACTTATTTATTCGTTTATATATTTTTTTTAATAAATAAGTAAGACTCACAGTTTACTTTTTGAATTTGACAAAATGGTCTAGCAAAATATAATCTTAGGGGCCGTTTCTTTTTTTCTTTCACTAAGAGATACATGGGACCCATGTCTCTTGCTTCCTCTTAATGGGGAGGAGCACATATTTTACACCCACTAAATATAGATGAATTAGTGGAATTTTGTAGGCCCCACTACAAAAAAAATATTAAATTATGTTGTGTGGGTTCATTCCCTCCACTAACAGAAAAAAGAAACAAGGCCTTAGTCGCATTAAATGTCACTTCCGTTTAGCAAAAAGTCTTACCCAGTTTTAGGACACTTGTTAATTTTTTTTGAAGAGTCACACAATTTAACGATTGCACAAGATAAATTGTTCTTATTACAAGAAAGTGAATGTACATCAACTTTTGTGACTAGAATTGAATTTTTTTTCTTATACTACGTATTATTTATGAAATAAAGTGGAAAATGACTCTTGACAAGTTCAATTCAAACTATACTTCTTAAACTATTAGATTTCTTGTAGTGATCTAATGAAATGGAACTTTTTATAATAAAAGGAGCACCAAGGACACGTTAGTAACTAGCAATCGACGATTTAAGTCGCACATTCTTGTTCAATGCATGTGAAGATCGTATTAAAAGCAGGGCCATACTCACTTACTCTCAGCCCTCACCATAAAAGATCGAAAGCATGATCAAGCTTTTGGACTTGAAACCAGTTTTACTCATGGGTTGTACCCTAAAGCCTAATTGTGCATTGGATAGTTGTACGTCTTGGGGTTGACACTTTGAGCTGTGACCTTGTGGGACTTTGTTCTTTTTGTCACAAGAAGACATTAATACTTTTTGGACCATATTTAAAGGTAAATCCTTTGTAGAGCAAAATGGACCATATTTAAAGGTAAATCCTTTCTAGAGCAAAATACTACCATCCTAGACTCGTTACCTACAGTGACGTAGCTAAGCGAATGTAGACCCTGTACGAAATCTTATATGATAACTATATACGATGGTCAAAAAATGTATTATATCAACTATCGAAACAAAAAAACATAGTATTTTAATGATCTATCTTAAATTTTGACAAATATATACGACATAAAATTGTACAACGTTAACAATTTTTATTGGAAGTGATTTTTGAGGCCCCAAATATATAATGTAGTATGTATATATATATTGAGGCCCCTAAAAATTTGAGGCTCTGTGCAGTAGCACACCTCGCACACCCTCGTATACGGCTCTAGGTAACTATATGACCAAAAGCATTCTCTTTAAGATCGTATAAGTGTACGTGTGACTGTTTACAATCGTAACTTTCACATACTTAGCTTCGGTAAATTGGGTATTTGTTGGTGTCGTAGAATGTTACCGTGATGATTGGTTGTATGTTAGCATCGCAAGTTGTACATGGATTAGTTATTTGATTCATGCATAAAGATGTGTATGGACCCCTACTTAGCATGGTTGGAAAGAATAAAAAAGCGATACCTTGAATTATAATGCACGGCAATGAGCTTCAACAATGTATCACATCCCCATGGATATACTACAAAGAGCCATGCTGTAAAATTATATCAAAGAGTGCGCTTTTAGTTTTTTATGAAGAACTCACAAATCTATAAGCAAAGGTATTTTGGTTTTCTACAAGTGTATACTACAACTTTAGGTTTTTTAATTAGCAAGAGAAATTGGAGAAGACAAAGTGATCAAGTAGAACGTGTAAAAAAGGTAAAATTTGTAAATTTATGCAGGTTAAACTTGTGAGGCTTATCACTTATCAGGGTCATCTTAACCATAAAGCAACTAAAACAACGACTTTAAACACCAAAATCTATAAGGCTCCCAAAAATTTACATACAATTATATATATAGGTTAGCAATATTTTAGAACACAAAAAAAAGGTTTCTTGCATAGATTGACTGCAAAAACTTTATTAGGGAATTTACATCAAAAAAAAGCTTCTAGGTACAACGAAGGTACATCACTACCTCTTATAATGTCATAATTTTGAGGCCCCAATCTCGAAATTCGCTCTAGGCCCTCAACGTCTTGAGACGGCATGGCCTTACTACCAATCATTTTAGTCTATAATTGTACGTAGCAAATATTATTGCTTCATAGGGTGGTCTCAAGTCTATATGCTTGTAACTTGTAAGTGTACAAAGAAAATCTTTGGGTTTGATTCTCACCAAACTTAAAGTTTTTTCTCTAAATTTGCTCATGTTAATTTTGTTTCATTTTAACAGGAATGATGGTTTGATTGAACATGCAAAACCAATCCCCTCGAGACTTCAACTAGCTAGTAAATAATCCACCAGAGTCTGCATGGCTTATAACGTCTTGGTCATGACACAACAAGTACTATACCAATTATGTGAGTTGTGACGTACATATCACATCTTGCTAGCTATGTCATAACTCATAACATATGAGACTCCAGCTAGTTGTAAACTACTACGGAGTACTAGCATGTAATGTCAGATAAGGTTAGTTACGTAGTATTGAAAAATAAGCTAAATCGAACTTAGGTCATATTTAAGGAGTATTTCACTGTCAAATCGTAGTTCACGTTGTTAAGGCAATAGGATGATAACCATTTACTGACACGCGAGTATAAAAGAACATAACATACTACTTGAGAATAATAAATCAATCTATTCTATTAACTCTAGGAAATATGAAGGTAGCAATCAATTATCAACTATATACAACTTCAAAGTGTGTATACGCACGGGGAGTCAGGATTTAAAGTTGCACCACAATAATTAGGAACTAGGCTAAATTAGAAAATAATTATTTAACAAGTAAATTAATTTTGATGTTGTATACTTGCATCAAGTGTTGCAAAAAAGGCCCACAAGGTCGATTAATCGCTGCCTAGGTGCTATAAAGCTACCAACCTTTTTTATTTGTGTAAATCGGTTCACTGTGGTCAATGGCGGCCATTGACGGTTAACGGTGGTCAAACTTGCCGGAAAACTGCAATCTTACCGGAAATACTCAAAACTCGTCGTATAATTGTTTTAATAACTTATAGTCGTTGTTTGTATCTATCAGAAGATTTTTTTAAGAGAAATTACCGGAAATACCTAAAACTTGTCGGAAATGCCCAAAACTTGTCAGAAATGCCAATCCGATTGATCTCATTTAGACCGATTATAATCTACAAGGGGATCGACCGTCCGACTACCGATTCGCGACTTTTGCAACCTTTCTTTCAACTGATTTAATTTATTTGAAATTTCAATAGGAATAAAGACGGAGGGGGGGNCCTATATGTATTTGTCTTCCGTAGCTAGCTAGACATTTACAAAAAGTTGACATTACGTTTTTTTCTTCAACAACTACGTATATAAGTATATTATACAAATCAATGCATGTTCTTGTGTGTATTATCATATTGTTAAATCCTAAATAAATCCAATACATCTTCTTTTCTCATCAACAACTCAATAAATAAAGTAAACATGTTCTTGTGGAGATTATAAAATTGTCACATCATAAATAAATCTAAAGAGAGAGAGAGAGAGAGGGAAAAAAAAATATATTGTAAAAGTATAGTAGTGCAAATTGCATACGAAATTTACATTACTTATATGATTTTCTTTTTATAACTCATTCCTATGTAAACGATATCTTAGGCTATACCTTGATAGCTGGATTGTCAAATATAACAAATGAAATATTGAGCTTCAAAATATCAAAATATGGCAGCATAGGGTTGTTTGGTTTGAAAGTATGGGAATAAAGGTATGGTTTTTATTTTCAATACAATTGTTTGGTTAGTGAATTTTGCTATTGAGAATGAGAATGGCTATCAAATTAACCCACAAAATCAAACATAAACGCATTAAAAGAGATGGGTTTACAAATCGATTCCAATAATATCTATGTGCTAGAGATGTTCACGGGAAGGTTCGCTTCGAATGCAAATTATAACTATCAGTTGTGGGGCGGGTAATTTAGTTTACGATCCGTGACTGAATCATATTAGGCAGGTAATCGAACACGCGGATACCCGAAATTAGTAGTTACCCGTGGTTCGAGTCACGGTTAACCATTTTTAGTATCTAATAGAATCGAACCGTATAAACAATAACATAATCTAGAAAAAAAAATATTATTGTAGTAAAATTAAATAACGTTGAAAAGATAAAGTCACAGTATAGTTGTTTCAGCACAATAATTACATTCAAATCATCATACAAAACAACAAGTTTTAGAACTCGTGCACGCACGGGTTTGGGCAGATAGTATACAGGTAACAATGATTTAATAACTTTGTTTTGAAATTAAATATTGTGACAATTTATAAATTCATGGTTTTGTAATGTCTAAGATGTTTCTATAAAATTATAATAAATCTATTAAACTTATATAATTATAATACACGTGCACGCGTGAGATTTTACATATTTTTTTCATTATGTTTTAGTTGATTAATATTTTTAATAGATTTTTGTTACACGAATGATCTGACTTTGTTTAATAGACAGGATATTTAGGTTGATCTTGTTTAAATTTAACTATTGATATTATGTTCTAAACATTTTGCGTGTTCTAAACATTATGTGCTATATGTACAATCTTGTCTATTTATTTTCATCTCAAGAAACCCATTAAGTCGTGCCTTCAATTTGGTATTTATAATTTTGTTAATAATAATTTTAGCCATATTAAATTTTTGAATCCGTGTTCGCACAAGTTAAACTTACAAAGAGAAATAACATGAGTCGTTATTCATTTACATGTTACAGTAACTCGTGTTTTCTTTTTTATTATTATAATTCCGTGCAATTACAATTTTAGTATATATTGATAATAGTATTTATAAATAACAACATATTTTTGTAATTTTTTTAAAATATACAAAGTATAAGAGGTATAAAGTTTAGGAATTTTTTTTAATCAAATTTATAAAGTTATTAAAAGCATGAAAACTAATAATTATACTTAACTCCATATAATTTATTTATGAAAACTAATAATTATAATTTATTAATTACCCCTCCCTTTTAAAGGTTTGTTTTACAAAATTGACACATACGTTTTTTTAGCACATTTTATAAATTAGACGAAAATAAAAGAGTTTAACCAAATTGAACTTCGATTTTGATTTTTATTGGCCAATAAGAATGCTTAATTTTATCATGTATATTTAATAAAGCACTCTCATTAGTTCAGTTGCAAATTACTAGTTTCTTTTTCTACTTGCTTGAGTTCTCTTATTATATACTCCATCCGTCCCATATTTATAGTCCACATTTTCTTTTCGTGTAGTCCCAAATTAATTGTCCACTTCTAAAAATAGAAAAGGAATATAGATCAAGTTTACCATATTAACCATACTTGAGGTTAATATTACAAACTTTAAAGAAGTTATAAATTAATTAGTTAAGGGTAAAACTGTCTTTTGTGCAAAAAGTAAGAAAGAGAAAGCTGTAATGATGATGTTTTCTTAAACTTTGTGTTTTTTTGTCTGTGGACAATTATTTTGGAATGAGGGAGTAAGAGATTTAACCAAGACTATTTGTTCGCAATTTACAACTTATGATTCACCTTAATCGAATGTCATAAATAAACGTGAGTGAATATTTACATTAAATATATAAAAAATGGGCCAAAGTACATATTAGTACCCCAAACTAACTCAAGTGAATTGTCTAGTACTTTAAACTTTTGAGGGTATAGCATGATACCACAAACTAATATTAGTCACTTTAGTACCCTAACTCAGTTTACTCTTTAACTCTGTTAGTTTGTATTACTTACATGATTGTACGTGTGATACTCGTATTTCCGGAATTTAGCACTTTCAAAAAGTATAATAAATATGTCATCTCGTGGCATTGACACCCCAGCGATCTTTTGTCCTTCATGTAATGTGACTAATGTGTGCTTACTCACACATCTTTTCTTTGCCAAATTAAGACCAAATCAGACACAAACTAAACATAAATGCCAAAGATATTGTGTTTTTGTGTTTGTGATCGTGCAGGTACAGTTATTTCAGAAACGGGCATAAAACATGCCAAAAATGACAAAAACGAGCACGAGATTGGGAAACGTGTCAAAAGCCGGAGCCGGGGAAACAAATTACCATTTTTGAGCTCAGATTATCAAAATGAACCTTGGGGAATCACAGAATGCCAGAAATAGTCCTTGGAGCAAAAGTTTGCAGAATTGGCAGAAATGGCCCCTTAAGTTTGAAAATTGACAGAATTGGCCCCTGAGCATTTGTTTTGGAAGAAAAGTCAACGAAAGTCCTTTGGAAATCAAAAGTTGTCATAATTGGTCCTTGGGAGAAAAGTTTGAAGAATTTGCAAGTTTGGTCCCTCAATTTTGCAAATTGGCAAAATTAGTCCCCGAGTGATTTTATTTTGGAAAATGAACAACAAAAGACCTCATGGAATTATAAGATGGCAAGAATGGTCATTGTAGCAACTTTGGAAAAGTGGCAGTTTTGGTCCCTGGAATTTTCAGCTTTGGCATAATTAGTCCTTGGGCTAATTTATTACTACAAACCAAATGGGCCATTATTAATCACCCAACACTTCACCCTTTTTACCTAAACCTAATAAAACCCCAACCCATTTCACCCTTGGACCAATTTCCCTTCCCAGGCCCAAAGATAAACAAATAAACACACCCCGTTTTACACTTAACCTTGGTCAAACCCAAGTCAAACACAACCCATGGTTAACCCTTCCCTCCCACACGTGACCCTGCTACTACAACCACCCTCCATCATCACCATCTCTGCACCTCCCCTGCCACACTCAACCCACCCCCTAGATACTCCAAACAAACACCCCAGTCCAAATTTGACCCCTTGGCACAAGTTATCACAACTAATAGCCAAAACCATTTTTGGCGCCAAATTTCATGAAGGGTTAAGATTAAATCTTAGCCATCCTATGGCTAATTTTATTACTGGGAAAGGACAAGGGGACCTAAAAAACCCTAAGAAGTCATTATAAAAGGGAGCATTAGCAAGGAAAGAAGTGGAAGTTTTGAGCTTAAAGTAGTTATGTCGAATTAATGCAAAATCCTTTTCTAGTTGTTAAAATTAGTCCTACAAGTGTAATCTCAGTTCTTTTAGTGTAATAGCAACCTTATTTAATATCAATTTCAAGTCTTATTAGTTCACATTCAGTTTTGGCATTTTCATTAAAAATCTCATTTTAACTTAAACTTTGTTAAAAGTTGTTGTTCTTAGTTCCTTTAAGCTTATAATTGTCATTTGTAAGCTTTAAGAAGCTCATAAATCATTTAAATAGATTTCCATTCAAATACTCAAAAATACAAAAAAATAGAAAAAATAGGTGAAAAATCAAAAAAATCACAGAAGAAAGAAGAAAAATGCAAGGAGCATGGTACATTGTGGATGGCCATGGTTTAGAACACCATGGGGAGTAATAGGGTTGAGATTTGGGTCCTTTAATACCTCATTTCTGAGCAATGGACTTTTTGTAAGCAAATTTCCACTTTTGGTCTATTTCACTGTAGCATTCCTCATATCTGTGTTTGTTTGATGATTCTTAGTCTTAATGATGTATGTGAGTCAGGTTGTTGTTAATTAGTTACTTTCAATCACTAGTTATTAATCTAGCTTCTTGTTGCATTTTTAGTCAAATCTGCATAATCTATTTGTAGCTTGTTAGAAAGCCTCTTTTCTGTAAAATCAGTTTCAACATAGTTAATATAGCTTAGATAATCAATCTATGTCAGTAGTAGAGCTTGCATTAACATAGAACAACAAAATACAAAAACAGTTAGGTTATAAAGGGGTGTTTGGTTTAAGAGGGTTAGCTGTGTTCTTGTTAGTTTTTGTTGTTGATATTGGTTGATACATGCTGCACTAGGTATTATTAGGTCATTTAAGTCATAAAAACAAGTTGCCTTTTTAGAAAAAGTCAAAATCAAGTTTAAGTTCTTGATGTCATTCACTGTTAGAATATTAGAGTGCATAATTCATCATATCATTGCATAAGTAGTTGCTTTAGCTTACTTGAGTCTCATTTTATCTTATAATTACATTTTAAGTCATTAGGAATTACTAGAAACTCAATAAAGTCAACTTAGGCATAAACTTCAAAAAGTCAAAGTTCTTAACTGTCAAAATGGACAATTTTTCTAGATCTTGTGTAGGGTTTAATATGGATTGAAAACAAAATATTCTTGTTGTTCTGAGTTATTTGGTTGCTTGTTTAACTGAATCAACAGAAAAATTGGCCTTTGAAACTTTTTTGTTTGCTTAAAATTAAGCTCAAAGTGGACCTGTTGGACATGTTCATGCCCTGCTCCAGGGTATTTTTGTTTTGACCAGTTTTTCATTGATCCATAACTTGCTCAATATCTGAGCCCTTGGTTTGATTTTTGTTGATTTAGATAGTCTGCAGTACCATCTTCAAGTTTATGTGCTTTTTATGATCTATAGTGCTTATTTGTGTGCTTATTTTGTATCTTATATTTTGCCTCATTAAACTAACCACACTCATCAGTGTGGACAAGGGTCATTCATAAGCTTGCACAGTGTTCCTTAGTGAAGCTTATTGAGAGCTTTTTGGTGTTTTGGAAACAACACAGTGCCATCTTTTTGTGCATGCTCTCATACCTCATTTTAATGCTTGTTTGTTTGCTTATTTTAGTCCTATAAGTTTCCAGATCCAACCCACAACACCTGACTCAGTGTCCAGTGAGCTTGTTTCACAAGCTCATTGTGTGCTTAATTGTGGGACTTGTCCTGAGCTTGTTAGCTCTTTGGGGAGCCCAATAAGCTAGCTTATTGAATCCAGGCTTAATTTGGACTCCAGAGCTATTTGATAAGCTCAAAGTGGCCTGCAATAAGCCACTTTAGGACTGTTGGTTCACAGTGGGATCTTGGATTGCTTATTTGAACTCAACAGCTTATTCAGTGTGTTTTCTTCTTTGTTCTAGCTTATTTTGTACTCACTTCACTTATTTCCATCTTATTTTATCTTAAGAATTCACTGTGTAGCTTATTCACAGCTTTTTCAGTTTTAAAATCTCTTTTTAGCTTATTTTGGTACCTGTGGTGAATTTAAGCTCATTCTGTGCTTATTTTCAAGTTTTAAAAAGTTTACTTTTATAAAAGTTGTTTATTTTTAGCTATATAACGTTTTTGTAAAAAGAAAATCAAAAAGAAAAAGTGTTTTGCAAAAATGGCAGGGGTGGGGCTTAAACCCCTGACCTCTTGGTTTCTTTGGCCAAAACCAAAGTGAACCCGTGCACCATCTCCCCCATGCATTCCTTAGTGTTTTAAGTTTCCATTTTTATTTTTATACTAGACTTTTTCATTTAAGCTTATTTTTCTTAAACAGCTTATTTTTCAGCTTATTTATAAGCTTTTTAACTTTTTTATATTTTCCTAGGTTTCTACTGTCATTTAGTATTTTTAGAAAAAGTTTTATAATTATTACTGTTCATTTAGTATTTATAATAATTTAAATTAGTTTAAATAGTAATTAATTAGTAATTAATTAATATTAATTAATTAAATAGTCTAATAAATAATTTTCTTTTTCTAATAATTTTCTTTTATCATTTGGGTTCCAAAAATATAACTTTCACATCCGTGGGATTTATATTGGTCAGAACTCACGTTTTATTTTGTACGTTCGCGTAGTTTTTAATTTAAACTCACATTTTCAGTTTTTAGAACGTTTTTAGATATCTTTGTCTTACGTGTTTGTTGTAACTGTTCATTGGAATCATTTTCTTTACATTTCCTCAGTTTTAATCTCTATTATCCCATTCCCATTCAAAATCACCCGATCACAATTCGTTTTAGATACAATTCACACCTCGTCGGGATTTTACGACCCGGGAAAACACTGTATTCCTTGGTTAGTTGGCTCAATAGGTATGACCTTGTTGACCATTCACCTTGGTCAATATTGTCTGACTGTTTAGAGCCAATCAAATTTTGGCGCCGCTGCCGGGGAGGTTGTGTGCGTGTTAAACGTATTGAAGTATCGTGATTTTGGAATTCAATTCTTTGTATATTTACCACCCTTGTGTATATTTTCATATAAAACAAAACCAATTGTGAAGTTAATTTGTTTAACGGATCGATTGAAAAAAATATCGTTATTTCAAATTTCAAAACATATAAAACCCAAAAAGATTCTTCTTTCCCTTTTCATAATTCCCTCGACTATGTGGTTTCTTAGAGTTGTTTTCTAGTGCATGCGCACTCGTTCTTCTAGGTCTACGAGCCCATTACGTGAGCTTGTCAGAATTCCTCGGAGACGACGTAGACGTTCTGCCCCATCAGTCGAATCTGAGATTCGTACTGTTTCCACAACTTCTGTCATCATGGCAGATCTTCCTATGAATGAGCTTCTCCAAGCACCCATCGAGGGTTATGGAGATGCCATTGTTGTTCCAGCCATCGTGGCTGATAGTTTTGAGCTCAAAACCGGGTTACTGAATCTTGTAACCGCAAGTCAATTCTATGGTTTTGAGAGGGACGATCCTCAT
>LBNU01003896.1:17939-33688 GCA_014162995.1 Artemisia annua | reverse complement strand
TCCCAAAAACAAAACCCAAGCCAGGAGTTGTCTTTGAACCTCCAGTAACTCCAGCTGAAGCCCCTAAATCTAAAACTTCTATTCCTTACCCATCACGCTTAAATGAACAAAAGCTCCGCGAAAAAGCCAGTCATCAAATGGATAAATTCTTTCAAATTTTTCAAGAATTGCACTTTGACATAAGCTTTGCGGATGTTATCATTCTGATGCCCAAGTTTGCATCAACACTCAAACACTTGTTAAGCAATAAGGAAAAGCTGTTTGAAATGGCGAAAACTCCACTGAACGAAAACTGCTCAGCAGTTTTGTTAAAGAAGCTTCCCGAGAAGCTTGGAGATCCTGGAAAATTTCTCCTACCTTATGTTTTTCCAGGGATGGTTGAATGCTTTGCCCTTGCCGATCTTGGTGCAAGCATCAACCTGATGCCTCATTCAGTATGGAAGAAACTTTCTCTTCCGGAACTCACTCCTACCTGCATGACTCTTGAGCTTGCAGATCGTTCAATTTCTCATCCTCTTGGCATTGCTTAGGACGTATTCGTGAAAGTAGGAAAGTTCCATCTTCCCGCTGACTTTGTAGTTGTTGATTTCGATGCTGATCCAAGGGTTCCTCTCATTGTTGGAAGAGGATTCCTAAGAACGGGTCGTGCTCTCATTGATGTATTTGAGCAAGAAATCACATTACGTGTGGGTAATGAAGCTGTCACTTTTAACCTCGATCAAACTTCGAGGTACTCCTCAAATTACGACTCTGAATCGGTTAACCGAATAGATGTCATTGATGTTGCTTCAGAGGAGTACTCTCAAGAAGTTCTTAGTTATGTTCATAATTCTTCGAGTGGTCATCCCACTCCTTCTTCTGAGCCTATCATTTCCGACTCTTCTCCTTCTCTCACTCCGTTTGAGGGAAGTGACTTCATTTTGGAAGAGAACAAAGCTTTTCTTAAAAGTGATTCAGTTCCTGAGGGAATTGATAACAGTGAGATTGATCTCTTCTTCTTGAGAAATTGTTAAACCAGGACAATTCTCCTCCACTCCCTCCCAAAGAACTTCATAATAAGGAAATCAAGTCTGTTGAGAAAACTGATGAATTTCCCAAGGTCGAACTCAAGGACTTACCACCTCACCTCGAATACGCATTTTTGGTGGGTGATGATAAATTACCCGTCATAATTGCTAAAGATTTAAGTGAGGAGGAAAAGACTACTCTCATAAAGGTCTTGAAGTCACACAAGCAAGCCATTGCTTGGAAACTCTCCGACATCAAGGGTATTAACCCTGAATTTTGTACTCACAAAATTTTAATGGAGGATGACTTTAAACCGGCAGTGCAACATCAGAGAAGGGTGAATCCTAAGATTCATGAGGTTATCAAATAAGAGGTTCTCAAACTTCTTGATGCCGGATTGATTTATCCCATTTCTGACAGTCCTTGGGTGAGCCCCATTCACTGTGTTACGAAAAAGGGTGGCATAACTGTTGTCACAGATGAAGAAAACGAGTTGATTCCAACTCGATTGGTTACGGGGTCGCGTGTTCGTATTGACTATTGCAAGTTAAATGAAGCCACCCGTAAAGACCATTTTCCTCTACCCTTCATGGACCAAATGCTTGAGAGATTGGCGGGAAACGAATACTATTGTTTCCTAGACGGTTTCTCGGGTTATTTTCAGATTCCCATTGATCCGCAAGATCAAGAAAAGACTACCTTCACATGCCCATACGGAACTTTTGCCTACAAACGTATGCCTTTCGGCTTATGTAATGCTCCTGGCACATTCCAACGATGTATGATGGCCATATTCCACGACATGATCGGGAAAACAATGGAGGTTTTTATGGATGACTTCTCGGTCATTGGGGATTCTTTTCAGACATGTCTCTCCCATCTAGAAAACATGCTAAAACGGTGTGAAGACACCAATCCTTGTCTGAACTGGGAGAAGAGCCATTTTATGGTCAAAGAGGGCATTGTCCTCGGCCATAAGATTTCCAAAAACGGGATTGAGGTTGACAAAGCTAAGGTTGATGTCATTGCTAAATTACCTCATCCCAATACCGTCAAAGGTATTAGGAGTTTTTTGGGTCACGCCGGTTTCTATCGTAGATTCATACAAGATTTTTCTAAAATCGCCCGGCCTATGACCCATCTCCTTGAGAAGGATGCTGATGCGTTCGCACGAGGCTTTAAATTTATAAACAAGAATTACCGGTTAACTAGGAACACATTCGAGCAAGTATACCCTAGTCAATTGTAGTATAGTAGTGGTAAGTCAAGGTCGTCCCAAGAGACTTGGTTACACTCAAGTGTCGTTTGTTTGTTTAAGCAAGTAACAAGTTGGTGGTTATGATTGTCTAGGATCAAACCACAAGAAAAGCAATATAACTGTGTTTACCTTGTCTGTTTCTTCGTTCCTCTGAACGGCCATCAGCTGCCGGCGAGACACACGGATCAGGCGTACCTGAGAGACAAACAACATAGGAACAATACTATTATCACAATGTTTGATTCGTACATGAAATGAGATTTGTCACAGCGAATGGGAATTATAGATAGTGACCTGATCAAACATTATTATTCACTGGTCTTGTTGTTCTTCTGCACAAATACTGAAATTCTAATGTATGGAGTAAAAACATGCATAGATATCGTTTTTCTTGGTAGTGAAAAAGAAAGCGATAAACCTCAAAGCCAAGAACGAATAGCTTTTCTTGGTTAACAGGAGTTATACAGCCATTAAGAAAAAATTTGCAATGTACATGCTGTATAGCCTCTTTATTAAGCATACAACAAACAATTTGAACTCAAAAAATTATAAATTAAACGGTCGAGACAATAGTTCACTTGGACTACTATAAGTTAACAGAAATTAAATTGGCAGGAAGCTTGTAGAGAAAGATACATAGCACTCATGTGCGTTTAGCAACCATGTTTAAAAATTTATAAACAAGAATTACCGGTTAACTAGGAACACATTTGGGCAAGTATACCCTAGTCAATTGTAGTATAGTAGTGGTAAGTCAAGGTCGTCCCAAGAGACTAGGTTGCACTCAAGTGTTGTTTGTTTGTTTAAGCAAGTAACAAGTTGGTGGCGATGATTGTCACGGATCAAACCATAAGAAAAGCAATATGAGAACATTCACGCAAAGAACATACATGTTTGGGCAAATGATTACATGGATATTAGGATGTTTAGTTTGGAAAACATATTATCAAAGGTAATCCTTTCGGCCAAAATAACCAATAATAATTTAGTGTTTTATAAATCAAATATACATAAGCCTCAATCAAATGGTCATGTCATGAGCCTTATACCTAAACCAACACAAACAAAGAGTTCTTTCGACACATAACTTTGATGTCATTAATTTGTTAAGTACCATTTACTTGAAAGATGATGAAAACACATATTCAAAAGATGCCTTTCGACCGATAATCCAAATTAAACCTTTACATGTTATGTTTATTAAGTTTCTTATACAATCGTCACAAAGTATAAGATCAAAACCATTCGTCGACTAATGAATTGAAATCAACCACTATTGAGAATCCTTTCGAATATAGACTCAACAATGATTAATCAAAATAATAAACAAGACAAGTTCCAATTTAACCAAATATGATGTCTTTCATCATAAACCAAACAAACACTAATTGTATCCAAACAACCTTTTATCACAAGTTATCATATTTACCAAACAAGCATTAAGAAATTATCATTATCAAAACACATCACATGAAACATCAAGAACCAAACATGAGATATAACATTCAACATATTAAAAGTAACAAGATTTTACCCAAGGTATCAATTATAATAGGTAAAGGTAAAGGATTTAGAGCAACCTTCAAACCTCCAATCAACTACAACTTCTAACCAAGCCGGAAAATAATACCCAAATGCCTTCAACAGCCCTCGAGCACACCACACGAATTTGGCAGAGGTTTGTGGTCTTTTGGATGAGATAAGGTGGTGACAATTCATCCTTAAGGGTGGAGGATAGAAATGCACACTTAGAACCATGCCAAAGTGGTCTTATTTATAGTAGAAATCAAGCCTTAGCCTTCAAGCATAAAACTTGGGCACTAAGTGTCATAAAATGCCAGGTTTAGGAGTTATTAGGGAGACATGATCGGACTTGGGGCTTAATGGCACTTAATTATGAATTAAAAATGACTTGGGGAGGTCAGCAAGCATCCAACCGATCGGTTGGATTCCATCCGATCCGGATGGATGAAAAAGTCAGTTCCATCCGAATCGGTTGCGGGCTCCTACCGATTGGATGGATGAGTTTGGCAGAAAATGATAAACATCAGAGTTGTAGATCTTTCTCTTAGCTTTCCGTGGCCGAAAACGGGAGGTCAAACGGAGTTCGTATGCTCAACTTATGGCCAAAATGGTGAAGGTGTGTCGGGAACAACGAGTCTTCCATTATTTCTTCGTTTTAGTTTCTTTTCTCAATTTCTTTTCTCGTTTTACTTCTTGTACTTTATTCTTGAGTCTTTGGAGTGACAACTTCATGAATTTTATCTTCTCGAATATACACCAAGAGACTTTCATTTGTCGGGAATTCTTCATACAAGCATAAATCTTCATTTATTGATCGTTTTTACGTCTTTTCCTTCATTTTCCTGTTCTTGGCTAGCATACACACTTTTCCACGATTAAGTAACAAATATATACAAATATGACCAATTTCCATGCGTAAAGCAAACAATAACGTGACTAAAACATGTTAACTTTGAGCGTTATCAGATGCTCCTTTTATCTTCTCACCTGAGTGCATCGAAGCTTTTGAAACATTAAAGAAAAAGCTTACTGAAGCACCCATCTTAGTTGCCCCCGATTAGGACTTGCCTTTCGAGCTTATGTGCGATGCAAGTGATTTTGCTATCGGTGCAGTCCTGGGGCAATGCATAACCAAACATTTTCAGCCTATCCATTACGCAAGTAAAACAGTGACCGAGGCTCAAACTCATTACACCACTACGGAAAAAGAATTATTAGCCGTGGTGTATGCTTTTGAGAAGTTTCGGCCGTACTTGATCTTGACCAAATGCGTAGTGTATATGGACCACTCGGCTCTAAAATACCTCTTTGCTAAACAAGATGCAAAGCCGAGATTGCTCCGTTGGGTTCTCCTCCTACAAGAATTTGATATCATCATACGCGATAAAAAAGGAGCTGAGAACCTAGCTGCTGATCATCTGTCCCGATTAGAGAACCCCCACCAAGATGTGTTCGAGAAGAAGGAAATTAATCAAACGTTTCCTCTTGAGACACTCAATGCGGTTTCTTTTCGTGGAGATTCGACTACCCCATGGTTTGCCGACTTTGCAAATTACCATGCGGGTAACTTTGTGGTGAAAGGGATGTCGTCCCAACAGAAGAATAAGTTCTTCAAGGATGTTAAACATTATTTCTGGGACGACCCCTAATTGTTCAAAATCTCTGCGGATCAGGTCATCCGACGGTGTGTATATTGTCAGGAAGCCGTTGATATTCTCAAGGCTTGCCATGCTGGACCTACTAGGGGACATCATGATCCCAACTACACTGCCAAAAAGGTGTTTGATTCCGGATTCTATTGGCCCACGATTTACAAGGATGCCCAGGAATTAGTCAAAGCTTGTGACGATTGTCAACGTCACGGGAATAACTCATAAAGGAATGAAATGCCTCAAAATGCAATTCAAGTTTGTGAAATCTTTGACGTATGGGGCATCGTTTTTATGGGGCCATTCTCATCTTCTCAGAAAAACAAATACAAACTCGTGGCTGTTGACTACTTGTCAAAATGGGTTGAAGCGAAAGCATTACCCACCAATGATGCCCGAGTTGTTGTGAAATTCTTAAAATCTCTTTTTGCTCGATTCGGGACTCCACGTGCTATAATCAGTGATCGTGGTACGCATTTCTGCAATGACAAATTTGATAAAGTCATGCAAAAGTATGGTGTAACTCACCGTCTTTCTACTGTGTATCACCCACAAACCAGTGGACAAGTGGAAGTTACCAATCATGGTATTAAAAGAATCTTGCAAAGGACCGTAGGTGAAAATCGTGCCTCTTGGTCGGATAAACTGGATGATGCACTCTGGGCCTTTCGTACAGCTTATAAAACACCCATCGGGTGTACGCCATACAAGCTTGTGTACGGGAAGGCGTGTCATTTACCGATCGAGATTGAGCAAAAAGCTTATTAGGCCTTAAAACATGCAAACTTTGACCTCCAGACAGCGGGTGATCACCGTAAAATTCAGCTGAATGAATTAAATGAATTTCGTGATCAGGCATACGAAATGTAGGATCGTGATATGTTGATTCTTGTGGTGATTCGGGAGGTCTTGGGTAATGAAAGAACAAGATCTTCATTGTTAGTGTTAGAGAGAGAAAGTAGAGAGAGAAAGAGGTGGAACCTAGAGAGAAAACCAAAAAAAAAAGAAATGAGATTATGAGAGGTTCAACCCTCTCCAAGGATGGAGAGGGCTTTTATATGTACAAGGTTTTGCCACTACGGGCTGTGGATCAGGCATACAGTGGGTAAAGACCCGTCCTTCTTCCACGAATACTAACTATTTCTAATCTACGTTCTACTAACTATTATAAATACTACAATAAGAAACAAGACTCCACCGACGTTGCGTAAGCACCAAGTGTAAACATCTAAAGAGGACTTTTATTCGGGTTGTAACGTTTAGGCTAAGGGTTAATAAGACTTTCGTGCAAATATCTTGTGCAAAACATAATAGATCGCTACTGCGAATTCTTGTATCACCAAATAACGGATGGTCATTAAGTATAACCTTAGTTTGCTAGCACGTTTTCTAGATCCTCACGAACTCGGATGGTCACTACATGTCAATACACTTAATAATTACAGTAAGTCAAAAGGGTAAGGATAAGGCATGTGATATATTTATGAAATTGGTTTTCAAGAAAATAAAATCAAGTCTAAGTCCCATTGTTGCTAGTTACGAACAATCCGCAAACCCAAAAATGATTATAGTTACCAATCTTCTCCTCTTCGGACTTTCACATATCGATACATCGATTCACCATAACAATATTCTTCATACTTAGCACATTGGCTAACAACATATCATAAAACTTTCTTTCTCCATCTTCATAATATTATAACACATTGGCTATAATTGTCATCACATATATTTTTTTTTTCCTTTTTTTTTCGATGACTTATTCTCTTTTTTTTCACATCTTTTTAACAACTCTTCTTCATACATCATATCATATCTCCCCCACACTTCGCATAAGCATACACCACAAAAATACAAATGAGAAGTATGCATCCTTCATCTTTGTCGGAATAGTGCACACGAACGACAAAGTGTGTCTAACTATAAATCATCAAAAACAATCCAACATACCAAGCAACTAGCAACCCACCGTTTAGACTTTGACAAGGGGTTAGGCTAAGGTTTAAAGTGTAAAATATTTTTGTATTTTTCTGCATGTAACAAAAATGAAAAGGATGGCTCAAAGGGTGTAACTAGGGGTATCTAGCGCTAAAGATAAACGCTAACAAATGGGTTCCAAATACGAGGATAACTAACCGATGTGATTAGTAAAAATTATTTTGTAAACGGATGGCCATTTGGTTTTATTCCTAAGGTTGCCTCTTTATCACACGAATACACTTATATCACACGAATGCGATCTTACTGCGGTCTGGTAATGATTTACAAGTACAAGTTCTAGAATAAATAAAATCACCGGCACACTCATAGCAAAAGATCAAGCATAAAAGATGTATGCTATATATGAAACAGGCTCAAATCCTCACAATTTAGTGAAAAGGGCTATAATATGCTAGCAAATGTTATCGATCCTAGAATGGATTGCAATATTAATCGGGACACATCTCGAATTTTTCAAAGTTACCGATTTCACCAGTGGATGCATCCAGTTATTCTAATATATTATCCTAAAAATGTGAAAACAACTAGATCTTAAGGGCAAACAAGTATACATAATTTTTAAAAATTGTTGACCCAAAATATGAAAATTAGAAATTAGTTTCGTTTTTCCTATTTACTTCCCCCCAAACTTAAGTTAAGCATTGTCTTTAATGTGAAAAATAAACTCTAAAGCATGTAAAGTAGGGAAAATAAATAAATAGATAGTCCAAGAGAAACAAAACTTCCCGGGCCATAGAAATCGCGATCGAACTCCATATGATAAGATGCTAAGCATGTGAGATCAATCGATTTCGCTTCCAACAAAACATCAACACACCAAGTATAAAGTCACCAATAATCCAATCTCCAAGAGCTTATTAAATCTGCAAAAACAAAGTAAACTACAAAAAACGCGTAAAATCCTAAAACTCACTTTCGTAGGCATTACGGTTGCATTTAACGTATGCAACAAGCCTTTTAAACCCCTCGGTGGCCCGAGTGGACGAGTGAAGTCTTGTGAGGGTTTCCAGTGAACATACCCACAAAGTTCAAAACATTTTATTTTAAAACAAAAAGTACTTATTTATTCACAATGTACTAAAATAAAATTGAAACAAAAATTGCAAAACCGAGTTAAATAAAATAAAAGAAATGACACTCTTGCAAATACCAAAAGACACTTAAACTTATACGATCTAAACACAAGCACACAAGAACAAAATACGAGAAATAAAAAATAACTAAACATAACACTAAACATAACATTTAAAATAAGCAAATAACCAATATTAGCACTTATTAAACATTAACTAACATAAATCAGACATTAAATATTAAAGAAAACACAAAATAACAAAACATAAAATTTTTACCGAGACATCCAACCGATCGGTTGGACATCCAACCGATTCGGTTGGAATTTAAAAACTTTTACGAGAGCCCCAACCGTTCGGATGGAAATCCATCCATTCGGTTTGTTTTATGCAAAACACCCAACCGAATCGGATGCGGGCAGCATCCGATCGGTTGGATCGATCCTGTAAAAAAAAGCCCTTTTTTTATGAAAACAATTTTTACTAAAAACTTTTTATTGATAAATTAAAACAAAACACATAACGCAACAAACACGAAAATGAACACACGTAAATAAAACACATAAACACTAGGAAAAATAAATAACATAAAACGACACTTAAAAAAAACAAAAGTAAAATTAAACAAATAAAGTCACGATCACAGAAAATGACAAGCACATAGACGCAAGCAAACATAATTAGTCAGGTAACGCAAATCAAAACAAAACAATCTAAAACAAGATAGTCTTATTCAAAGTTAATACGAAACAAATCTGGACAAAAATAACACGAATAAAAAATCAAAAACATGCAAGAGATCACATCTCATATTAAACAGAAACAAGAAAAACACAAATTAAAAAAAAATATTTGGACAGAAACCTCCAACCAAATCGGTTATGGGAGGTGACCGATCGGTTGGAATGGTTTACGTAGTCTATCCGATCGGTTGGATGACCATCTGATCGGATAGATGGTTCTGGTCAGTTTTGGTGGGTTTTTTTTTTCAACATTTTCGAGCACATTTAGGAATCAATCATTGAAATAAGCATTTTTTAGAACACATGAAACCAAAACTCCGGAAACCTGCGCCAATAATTTGTTGCGGCGGTGCCGGAATAATGATCAAGCAAGCAAACAATATATCAATCAAGAAGACAATCAAACAAACACAAGAATACAAACACAAGTCCCCGGCAGCGGCGCCAAAAACTTGATGTGCGTTTAGCAACCATGTTTTAAAATTTATAAACAAGAATTACCGGTTAACTAGGAACACATTCGGGCAAGTATACCCTAGTCAATTGTAGTATAGTAGTGGTAAGTCAAGGTCGTCCCAAGAGACTAGGTTGCACTCAAGTGTTGTTTGTTTGTTTAAACAAGTAACAAGTTGGTGGTTATGATTGTCACGGATCAAACCACAAGAAAAGCAATATGAGAACATTCACACAAAGAACATACATGTTTGGGCAAATGATTACATGGATATTAGGATGTTTAGTTTGGAAAACATAATATCAAAGGTAATCCTTTCGGCCAAAATAACCAATAATAATTTAGTGTTTTATAAATCAAATATGCATAAGCCTCAATCAAATGGTCATGTCATGAGCCTTATACCTAAACCAACACAAACAAAGAGTTCTTTCGACACATAACTTTGATGTCATTAATTTGTTAAGTACCATTTACTTGAAAGATGATGAAAACACATATTCAAAAGATGCCTTTCGACCGATAATCCAAATTAAACCTTTACATGTTATGTTTATTAAATTTCTTATAAAATCATCACAAAGTATAAGATCAAAACCATTCGTCGACTAATGAATTGAAATCAACCACTATTGAGAATCCTTTCGAATATGGACTCAACAATGATTAATCAACATAATAAACAAGACAAGTTCCAATTTAACCAAATATGATGTCTTTCATCATAAACCAAACAAACACTAATTGTATCCAAACAACCTTTTATCACAAGTTATCATATTTACCAAACAAGCATTAAGAAATTATCATTATCAAAACACATCACATGAAACAACAAGAACCAAACATGAGATATAACATTCAACATCTTAAAAATAACAAGAGTTTACCCAAGGTATCAATTACAATAGGTAAAGGTAAAGGATTTAGAGCAACCTTAAAACCTCCAATCAACAACAACTTCTAACCAAGCCGGAAAATAATACCCAAACGCCTTCAACAGCCCTCGAGCACACCACACGAATTTGGCAGAGGTTTGTGATCTTTTGGATGAGATAAGGTGGTGACAATTAGTCCTTAAGGGTGGAGGATAGAAATGCACACTTAGAACCAAGCCAAAGTGGTGTTATTTATAGTAGAAATCAAGCCTTAGCCTTCAAGCATAAAACTTGGGCACTAAGTGTCATAAAATGCCAGGTTTAGGAGTTATTAGGGAGACATGATCGGACTTGGGGCTTAATGGCACTTAATTATGTATTAAAAATGACTTGGGGAGGTCAGCAAGCATCCAACCGATCGGTTGGATTCCATCCGATCCGGATGGATGAAAAAGTCAGTTCCCTCCGAATCGGTTGCGGGCTCCTACCGATCGGATGGATGAGTTTGGCAGAAAATGATAAACATCAAAGTTGTAGATCTTTCTCTTAGCTTTCCGTGGCCGAAAACGGGAGGTCAAACGGAGTTCATATGCTCAACTTATGGCCAAAATGGTGAAGGTGTGTCGGGAACAACGAGTCTTCCATTATTTCTCCGTTTTAGTTTCTTTTCTCAATTTCTTTTCTCGTTTTCCTACTTGTACTTTATTCTTGAGTCTTAGGAGTGACAACTTCATGACTTTTATCTTCTCGAATATACACCAAGAGACTTTCATTTGTCAGGAATTCTTCATACATGCATAAATCTTCGTTTATTGATCGTTTTTACGTCTTTTCCTTCATTTTCCTGTTCTTGGCTAGCATACACACTTTTCCACGATTAAGTAACAAATATATACAAATATGACCAATTTCCATGCGTAAAACAAACAATAACGCGACTAAAAACATGTTAACTTTGAGCGTTATCAAGCACTGAAAAGCACTTGCAACTTGTCTGGTCTTTACTTCTAATAAGCTAAGAAAAAGTACCTTAATATCAAGATGAACTGATCGTCGCAGAACTAGCTATGAAAGCAAGAACCACTAGGTATCGTTGTCCCAACGAGCGTTGAAATTGATCTATACTCAATTCGTGAGTTATGTGAGATGAATGGTTTAAAAGATGTGATTTGATTTTAATTATACTACAAAACTTGTTTAAAACTTAAAAGAAATAAAGCACGAGAATAAAATAAGTTGAACGATAAAAGAAAACATGAGTTGAATAAAATGTAAAGAAAATGAAATAAGAAATGTAANACCACTAGGTATCGTTGTCCCAACGAGCGTTGAAATTGATCTAGTAACTCAAGTCGTGAGTTATGTGAGATGAATGGTTTAAAAGATGTGATTTGATTTTAATTATACTACAAAACTTGTTTAAAACTTAAAAGAAATAAAGCACGAGAATAAAATAAGTTGAACGATAAAAGAAAACATGAGTTGAATAAAATGTAAAGAAAATGAAATAAGAAATGTAATATGTTTTTGGTTTTTAACTTTAATAAATGAAAGAAAAGAAAAGTAAACGTTTAAAAGAAGATAAAAGAAGTGAAAATAAACTAAGTTAAAAAGATTTAAACGAAAATTGGACAGAGTAACGGTATGAAATAAGTAAAAGTAAACTCCACTCGATGAACGATGGAGTGCAAATAAGCCTAGCTCGGCTCAAGAAATAAACAAGACACGACAATAAAGGACTAAGACTCGAAAACTAAAGTAAATAAAAATCTAAACTCGCTAAATCAAAATAAACACCAAACTCGCTATGTATAAAACTTGAACTCTTACTCGCTATGTATAAAAAATATAAATCCAAGCTCGCTAGACTTGAAAATGAAAAACAAACTCGCTAACCTTTTAACTAAACTCGCTAAAAAATGATAAAAACTAAACTCGCTACAAGACTCAAACTCGCTAGACTCTTAGAAAACCAAACTCGCTAAGCTTAAAAATAAACCAACAAACTCGCTAGACCTTGAGATCAAACTCGCTAGGAAAAACTAGCCAAGCACAATACTCGCTAGCACATGAGCAGCATACTCGCTACTTAACATCACCCCATACTCGCTACTAAACCCTAGTTACCAAACTCGCTATTTAGGGGTTTAAGAGGTGCGAGACAAAATTTTTTACGTGAAATTTTTATAAAAACTTAATGAAAACTTGTTTAGACCCAATATTAAGCAAAACCAATACTCAAAATAAGCTATAGAAAACGCAACTAATCAAAATAAGCCAAACATATTTCTAGGGCTTGTAACTAAAAAGCTAGTTTAGACTCAAAATAAAGATTAAAAAGCTAAAGATAACGACTTGGAAACTTGTAATTAAGCTAAACAAAAACGTAAATAAAGCTCTCTCGAGCTACCAAAACCCAAATAAGCTCAAGTCATCATAAAGAGGCACGAAAATTTCTTCTCATGCAAAGGTGGTGCAAGACTTATATGAGCTTATATTGAATCAAGATAGAAGTAAGAAGCTTGAATAAGATGAAAAGAAAGATTGAAATAAGCTTGGAAATAAGCAAAGTAAAAGATCAAGACATGGAAATAAAAGCTTGCATAATAAAAATCTTACACTACAACATGAAAATAAACTAAATTCTAACCAAAAACTAAAATCTAACCAAGACTAAAATGAGGCCATGGGGTGGTATTTAAGGGAGTCTAGGTGACTAATCCCTTGTTTTACATTTTGCACTTAGCCCCTTAGTCTTTATAATTTTGTTCATACAAAGCATAAACTAGAGATACGACACTATCTTAACTTTCTAAAACACGACTATAGTCCTTGTAACTTTGAGGTGATGTGTTGACGAGCTTTCCAAAGATCTTCAATAATGTAAAAGTGATCACTTGCTCGGATTTAGAAAGTTATAGCTTCATAATCATCAATGAGCTTTGATTAAGTGTCTCTTGTACTTTCTTGAGCCTTTGAGAAATAATTCATCTTCACGGGCTTTTCATGAGTAGATTTCTTCTTTTGCTTCTCTTTCAAACTCTTTTCCACATCTCGTGCTCTTTTTGGGCTTTTAGGTTGCTTTTTGTGATGTTTTAGCAATATCCATACCTGCACAGTCATAAACACAAAAAACACGATATCTTTGGCTTTTCGCGTTAGTTTTTGGTCCAAAATAGTCTAACAATGGTGAATAAAAGGTATGTGAATAAGCACATACCATGAACATTCACCATAATTCATATATCGGAATCTCTTCAACAATTTCCTCTTATGTTTCTCAATTTCAGCATCCTCCGTGGATTCTGGAGTAGCCATGACAGCTGACACCACTCCAGTACTATGCAGTGCCCCTACAGCTTCATCTATCATATATGAAATCAACTAACACATAAATTATCAATTAAGCGACAATTTTATTGGTTACGAATCTAATCAATCTCTTAGATTCACTTGTTTTGGTCAATAAATATTTAATCTAATAGAGAATAAATAATGATATATGAGATTATAGTGAATAACAACAACCTACGGCTATGCATACAAACTACCAGTTGACATTTCCTTATGTACAGCAAGCTAACTTTAATCACACTGGTTAATCATGGAAAAGTGAAGGACTGATAAAAGATACTGACCTACTCGAGCAAGGAGAATAATTGCGTTCAAAGCTTCTTTACGTGGGGCATCATCTTTTGCATCGCTCAACATATCAACAATTTTTTGCGCACCACCCATCTCAACAATTTTCATTCTTTGTTCATCTAAATAAAAAAATGTTTGGATGAATACTCATAACATTGCAAAAGCGCTCATCAAATAATTCAAAGATTAAACTTTACCATCTGTTGCAAAACGAACTAATCTGGATGCTCACATCCTTTTAAATAACGGGTCCTTGACATTTAAAAGTGACATGGATTGCTGTATCTTATTATCACCTAAAAATATACATTTACTAAATCTTGTCACAAAAAGATCGACAATTGAGGCAACTTCTAAATATGTTTTCTCCACTGAGACAGATTTGATTGGCAACGTAATTGATGAGGGATTCAAGAAACAAAGTGTATACCTAAGTATGGAAAAATATGGTATCCAATAAGAGTTGCAGTCCCGGCAAAGATAGTAAAGGTGTATAATCAAAACATGAAAGATTATTAATTAGGCTTTTTACAAAAGTTTTATTTTACAACTACTGATTAATGGCAACAAAAAACAAAGCCCTTAATTTATAGTACGTATACACATATACATGGTCCTGGTCGTTCCAATATAGTCACATCGTTCTCAGCATTCTTTGCTTCTATATATTTATCACAAATAATATGGTTTGAATTAACAACAAAATTTATACAACACTGAATAATTGATTCTTAATGAACAACATACCTCGTAAATTCATTCGAGCACCTTTCTTCAGTTGTTGTTTGGCTCCTAACAAATCATCAAGACATACACAACACTAATATATGAGATTTAAAGATCAAACAAACAAATCAAGACATACACAACACTAATATAGCATATTTCAAAATCGAACAAAGAAATTAATAACCTGAATTCATTCTAGTTTTCTTCTTTTCCTCATGTTGCTTTTTGGAAGTATTTGTTTTTTTTCGCTTTAGAAAGCCTCTGTGAACATCTTTGCGGCTGCGTGTTGCTGTTAAAATTTAATCGACTAACTAATTGTGATGTAGGTCAATAAATAACGTTATACATATAGTGTAAGATTATGTAAAACTTTAAGAAAATCTTTAAGATAAGAATAAATATCTACCAAACTTATCTTATCTTTTTTTTAGGAAATAAAATCACACGTTTTGTAGTTTTCTATCATACACGTTTTATATATGATAATTGTCATTAAAATTAATTAGGTATTCTTTATCAATTTTAACTTACAAAAGAAATAACAAAAGTTGTATTGCTCCATTGGTAGATATAGTTGATTATGTTTGCTTATTAATTGAAGAGAGACCCATGTTCGAACCTTATGAACTACACTTTTAGTTAACTAATTTCAATACTTTTAATATTTCAGTAGCTAAATTATTTTCGAAAATAAATAACAAAATGCAAAAAAAAAAATGCTTACATGGCAACTATGTGATGACATGGCAGATAATGAATTACTGGGCAATGAGGTGGCGTTTACGTG
>LBNU01003896.1:0-17821 GCA_014162995.1 Artemisia annua | reverse complement strand
TTAAATGTGTATTTTAGCTTGGAGTGATGATTTTAAGTAGTGTGAGCAAAGTTTACATATGTTGTTAGTTTGCTCATGTTTGGTTTTTCGGATATGACACATTTATCCATTGCATTGCAATGTAAATTTCTTGAATATTTCAGAGGAAACATCCAAGTCGTCAATCCTACTTCATTGTATGATTTATGCATGTATTAAACATGTTACTCTAATATTTGGAACACAACTATTGGACAAGTAGACTCAATATGACATTATCAACACAAGTGTGAGTTATAATCCAATGCATATTATTTTCATCTATAAAGGATGTAAATATTTTCATATCAATCTAGTGTGATTGAGTATGTAGATTCAAGAATATATCTTTTGTTGTAATTTGATATAATCTTGAAACTAAACAAATAACAATCCAATTACTTTTCCACACTTAAAATCATGTCAATCAGATTTGATAAATATATCGACCATAATTTAAATAATGAATTGATATAATATTAAGATCTTTCTTGGCCCTCACGAACACACATTTAAAATAAATAGACATTTTGATAGTGTGTTCAATTAATCCTAAGATTATTTATAAGTGAGGTAAGTGAATGATTGAAAGTTGACTTATTACTACATGATTGTTATATTTTTGTTTATGTGAAAAACTATTCATTGTTACGTATGATGAACACACTTAAATTTTGAAAATACTTTTTCTTTTTATATAACTACTAATGTTTTAAAATGATTCAATTCTCTTATTTAAAGAACCTAAGGTAAAACAAGGTAATTTGTTGAAAATATTTAAGTGTGTTGTTGAGAATAGATTAAATTGTTTAAAATATTTAGGTGACTAGATTTAACTCATTTACAAGATGTTTGAGTAACATTAAGCCATCTATACCTATATGCAATGCAAGCATAATATAGCAATCCTAACGCAAGAAATCTAGCATAAGATCTAGCTAAGTATAAACTGGAAAACTAGCTTTAAACTAATAGGGCACATATGCTTAGATATACAATTAACTAAAATTCAAATAGCACCAATAATCTAATGTACTCTATTAACAAATTAAGACAAAAAGAAGTTCACATAATCATATAGCATAACACATAAAAGCACTTGTCGTCGTTTTGTGTATTATATACAATAATGTTTACATAGCTCGATTTTATTTGAAAAGAAAATAGTTTTCTCCCCATTTTAAAGATCAATATTTTAAAAATATGAATACTTAAATTTTCAAAGATACACCAACTAGGAATGCCCGAATTGAAGAAAAAGGTAAAATACAAGTTTTATGTTAAGACGAGACACAAATTTTTGACCACCGTGTAGTATTTTGCCTTTCTGACAAATTTAACTTTGAAATGATTATTTTTAAGTATTTTTAAATAAAATTAGACTCAATTAACTTTAAAATGCCGGGTGGCACGACTTCTACGGAGTTACGATTAATTTTATATGATTTTTCAAAGTTTCTGAAAAACTGACAAACAGACAGGCGGACCCCTTAAATATTTAAGGGGACCGCCATATTTAAGGGGACCGCCTAGTATTTAAAGGGGCCGCCCAGACAATTAAAGGGGCCACCCATCTGGTACCCAAAAATTCATTTTTTTGTTAAAAATTATTTTCTAACTTTGCGGAAATGAGTGAAACTTTCTGAGTTTAATACCGAACATATAACACTTATTTTAAGCATAATTTTATTTCGAGCTAGTATAATTAGTGTATATAACATCAAAACTAATACAAGTTAATCATCAAAACACTTTTCATATTTAATCCTCCTTAATAGGTAATTTGATACATGGATCGTACTCAATTTTTAAAACCATTTGTTTTGAAAATTAGAGCGACGTAGCTCTTGATACCAATTGTGGAAAACTAGAAGGAGGGGGGGGGGGGTTGAATAGTTTTACCTCTTTTTAATTTGTTCAATGTATATTTGAAAACCTTCAATTAGAGTTTATTATGAAAACAACATATAATCAATATGATCAATTACATATGTGTGCTTTTGTATTCGCTTTAAAAACTTAGTTTTATGAATAGAGCTTTAGTTGATCTATATGTGAATATGTTTTCCTTTCAAAATGAGAAGTGTGAATAATACATCTACGTCCATTAGACCATATCATATAATTATACATCCTATCACAATATTAACTTCTATCTATAACACGATCAACATCACAACAATATAAGCAACAACTAAAACACATACGCAAGGATAGATATAAAGCGATAAATGCAAGAATAAATGAAAAGAGATAAGAGAAAGGAAATGCAAACCGGACACGAAGATTTATAGTGGTTCGGCTACAAGGACGCCTTCCTTGCCCTACTCCACTCCCCGAGTCACCTACTCGAGAGTTCACAACACTACTCAACAAGCTCCCTTTTGGCAGAGAAAACCGTACACGCTTTTGATCACTACACAACTTCTACACACGACTTCTTCACGCCACTACTTCTTCGCAACTACACTACTTCTTCACAACGCTACTTCTCCACGACTACATGTCTTCTTCATACTACTACTTCTTCACAACTACATGACTTCTTCACCCTACTACTTCTTCACACCTCTTCTTACTCACCTATTGATTCACTACTAAGTAAGATCATCTTGATCTACTTATTACATATTACATAACTTATTTCTACAACTTCACATCAATACTAACTAAACTCTAATACTTCTTTGACTTGATGATAAGAAGTATTCTTCTCTTGCACTTTGAGTGGTGAAGGATTGAATAACTTGAAACAAAAGCTTATAATCTTATGATCAAATGATTTAGAAGGATGTTTAGAAAGGATTGGGACTGAAAATTTTCGTGCAAGAGGTTAGGAAAAATAGCAGAAATGAGCCAGTATTTATAGGCAAAAGAATCTGACAACAGGAGCGTGCCGGCCCCCTTAAAATTAAGGGGTCCGCCCTTACAATTAAGGGGGCCTCCCTCCTGTAACGGCCAGATTTTTTGTCCTGTTCCGGTGAAAGTTTATTTGGTGAAAATCTAACTGATTTTGGTTAAAAATTTGAATTCACATATTTTTTTATGAATTAAATATTTTCCTTTAATTACCAAAACTGTTTTTCAAAAATATATAACATTTTATAAACTTTGTAGTGTTTAAATAAAAACCCCTTTGATCATAAAATGTATTAGACATTTGTTTATTCATACCTTAAGTGATTGTTGAAGCATACTCGAGACGTTGGGATGCCTAGAGATGTTGACGTATGATTGCATAGATGATTTGTGATCACAAGTAACTTAAGCACTTTACGTTATGTGTTGTAACTTACATCTTTGTCANTCCGGTGAAAGTTTATTTGGTGAAAATCTAACTGATTTTGGTTAAAAATTTGAATTCACATATTTTTTTATGAATTAAATATTTTCCTTTAATTACCAAAACTGTTTTTCAAAAATATATAACATTTTATAAACTTTGTAGTGTTTAAATAAAAACCCCTTTGATCATAAAATGTATTAGACATTTGTTTATTCATACCTTAAGTGATTGTTGAAGCATACTCGAGACGTTGGGATGCCTAGAGATGTTGACGTATGATTGCATAGATGATTTGTGATCACAAGTAACTTAAGCACTTTACGTTATGTGTTGTAACTTACATCTTTGTCATCATCAAAACATGAAGAGGATGTTTAGATTAAATATCGTAATATTTATGTCAACAAGCCCGTCCATCGAACGAGCATTGAATCTAGTATGTGTGTGTATATTTATTTATGTTGAAACTTAGACCTTGATAGATCTTTGAGCACTCGTTGATCGTTGGCAATGTTTATGTAATCACAAACACACTAATAGAAAGTCTCCAATACTTATATTCTAAAGCGGAAACAAACACAAGTAATAATACAGAATACTAAGAACTCTTTGATCCTCTATGGATCTTTTATAAAGCTAAAACTTGTTTTTCAAACTCGTACATAAAACATAATAAGATGTTCCTTTTATAGACAAGGAACTCTCACCGTAAACCGTTTCACAAGAAACGTATAATCTATAAACTATCAAAGATATGCATTATCTTCTCCTAATAAAACTCATGCATATCCTAACTAAAATACAAAATACGCGGTTTATCTATATCCGCAGAAACACACTAAGCAGAAACTATTCTTCCGCAGAAAGTATCTTCAGCAGATTCCAGCTCTTCAGCAGAATCCATCAGCAGAATTCTTACTTAGCATAATTCCCAACAATCCTCCCCTAATCTTGAATTTGACCTGGTTAAGTTCAAGATTCTTGATAGATCTTAACATCAGCAGAATAAGAGGATTGAGATTGAACATCAGCAGCAAAGACTCAAAAGATCCACATCTCTAAGAGTGACCAAACTTTATACTCCATATCTTTGCAGCAACAAATGAAATAATGTACATCAAAACATATTAGTTTCATACTATTCTCATCACATCCAGGTGTGTAACTCCTGTGAGAGGTGAATCATTAAAAATAATGGATTTGATGTCTCTTTACCAATAGCCATCACTACTGGAGTAGCCAAATATTTAAGTTCAGGAACTATGGTACATTGATAACCATATGATTTTTAGTAAATCAACAACTATAAACGGATTTGAGTTGTCTTTACCTGTAGCCGTTTGCTCAGGACTAGCCAATTCTTAGGTTGAATAAATCACCTTTGGTGAATTGATTACCAAATATGGTGTTCCACTGCCTTTACCACAAGCCATATCCTTGTGGGCTAGCCAATTATTTGGAATCCAAAAGGAAAAATCCATGGTCAATTGAAAACCATTCAACTCTCAGCTGTGAAGCATGGGTGAGTTGAGTACCCAATAGTTTTGAGCAAACTATTAAAGCTATCAACAGATTTGTCATGTCTTTACCAAAGCTGTACCCTTTGGACTAGCCAACTTTTGGATGTAATAAACAACATCATGGTAAGTTGATTACCATAAAACAAATGTNTTTATTAATATAAGAAAAACAAAACAAAAATATAACAAAATACCATCAAACAGCTCTGGCTAGCCTGATCCTGCTCTTGAACAATCTAATCAAAGATTCAGCAAACAATCTAGCATTCCCAACTGGATCAGGAGGAATCTCCAACTTGTGTAAAAGCATCTTCTCCATTAAAGGCACAGATAAAGGAGAATCCTTATCTATGAACATTATTACCCTTATATCAGTGGTAGTCTCCAAGACATGAACATAAGGAAGAGGGTAAAATTTCCAACTTAAAACTTTCCACTTATGATTATTCTTCCAGACTGCATAACCAGTACCCTTAGGAGAAGTAGAATCCATAAGTACTCTAAGATCACCCAAAAGATATAATCCAGCAAATGTAGAAGTATGAGAAGCATAATACTTCAGAACCAAATCATAGAGAGTCAGCAAGTCTTGATGATCTACTAGATGCAAAATTTCTTGCAGAAAGGTAAAAGATAAAGATGTTCCATCAAGTCAATAAATGTTATTAATCTGTCCATTAGAAGACAGTTCCCAGTGAACCAACACATCTCTAATACCCTCTGGCCAATCATCAGGAGATCCTTCTCTAAGAAATGAAGATTCATCAGCATCTAGATCCACTTCCCTATGCACAGAAGAAGATGAAATTTTCATCTTTGCCATTCTTTTAGCCCTTCTACTAGGAATATATATAGAATGATGAGAAGAAGGTTCAAAAGAAGAGACATATGCTGACTCAGTTGTTTCCACTGAAGTATTAACCAATGGAACATCAGCAGTTACTTCAACAGCTACATTAGCATCCATCTGCATCCTAATTTGTGCATCCCTAGCAGCAGCAAGCTCAACTTCTTTTACTTTGATCTCATGAATTCTTGCCAACTCAACTTTTTGATCATCATGCAAGAGTTGTGCAGCTTCTTCACCCAATCTATCCTCCTCCATTTGTCTTCTGGTTCTCTTGTTAGAAGTAAGATCTTCTTCTACAACCTTTCCTTTACCTTTTTCAAGAACAGATGAAGCAACAGCAGTAGTTGTATCAGCAGCAATGGAAACATTATCAGCAGCTGGAGATAAAGAGACAGCAGGTACAGTAGCAGCTTCAATTTCATCCTGCTTTAATGTCTGAGAAGAGGATTCTTTACCAATGGAAGACAGAGTATCAGCAAGTTTAGAATAAAGAAGGCCATCATGATGCATTCTAGTTCTGATTCTATTATAATGAAAGATTAATTGTTCATCTGAGAATGACCAGACTTGCTTCTTAGTCCAAGTATGATTATACAGGACACTACTCTGATTCTTCATAAATTCCCTCATCATATTTCTTTGTTGTGCTTATGCAGGAGGTTTATCTCTCTTTGCTTTAGCTTTTTGAGCTGCAATAGCTTTTCTCTTATCAGCTGCATCCTTTTTCTTTTGTTGTCCAAGGGCCACCATTTGTGCAGCAAAATTATTTCTATCAAAATTAGCTCCTAGAATACTTTGAGCTAGAGTGGGATTGGAAGCAGCTTGCATAGTGTAAGAATCCCACTACTCATCAGTAAATTGGATTGATTGTTCATCCAATTCTTTTTGTCTTTCAGGAGGCAAATTTGAAGTAAATTGAGCTGTAAGATTTTGTAATAATGCCTTACTCTTCATTTGATCTTCATACTCTTTCAACATCCTGGCCTGCTCAGCTCTTTCCTTATCAGTCACACAATCTTGATTAAGATCTTCTTCAACAAAACTATCTTTTCCCTTGCCTGTAAGATCTACATCAGGAACACTTGGAGATATCTCATCAGAAGAATCATCATGAGAGATATCCACAATTGGAACATCAGCAGATGCATCAGGATAAACATTTTGAGAAGAATCTTCAACTTGAGCAGATGAACCAGCAATGTGAAAATCCAACACAACATTTCTTCCATCAACAGATACTACTGAAGGATCTTTTGAAGTTTGTGCTGGCACTGAAGCTTCTTGTCTTACTTCAGAGGCAATATTCACCATTGGTACCTCTTTTTCAACTTCATCATTAATAACAGCACTGTGTACTCCAAGAGACTCCAAGCATGCCTTGTTCAAATACTGTCTCCTTCTTTTCCTTTGAAACTGAATAGTCTTCTTTTGTATTGAAGATTCAACAGCTTTAGAAGAAGGAACATCAGCCATTTGAGCTACATCAGCCAACAATTCAAGAGAGTCCATTTGCCTTCCCTCTTGTTCTTCATCAGAAGAAACCACCAAGTTTCTTTTCCTTTTCTTCCCAAGTTGTGCTTCTAGTCCCTGAATCTTATTCTTCAAAGCCACAATTTCAGCACCAAGTGAAGATTTAGTGTCTGCAAGCTCTGTTTGAAGATCATCAACCTTTTTGACATACCTGTTGAGCAAATCATATACAGTTGTGAGAGTAATAGGCTCCTCAGCTCCACCAGCAGATTGCTCAGTGGTAATGGGAGCATCATTGGGCCTTTCAGGAGAAACAGGCTCAAATGTAGGAATGCTATCATTAAAAGGCTCTCTTTCAGGACTAGGTGTGGGCAGTCTAGTTATCTCAGGTTCAAAAGGTAAAGGTACTTGTGTACCAAGAGACTGAAGAGTCTCTTCTACCTCAAGAACTGGCTCATCAGGAGCAATAGATATAGGTGGTGTGTGAGGCCTGGGTGAACTAGGGGATGGTGGAGGCTGGTCAGGAGAAGCATTGGATGCTTCAGCAGTAATGGAAGGTCCTTCATTAGTGGCAACTGATGGATTACCATCAGCAGCAACACTGGGAGATGATGGATTTCCATCATCAGCAGGATGTGGAGAGGGAGGAGCATCAGCATTATCACCCTCACCATCATCATTATTGCCTTGTGGCAACATAGCTGGCGATAAAGGGTGAAATGCCCCTTCATAATTAGTTCTCATAGAAGCAAAAACTTTCTTTGTGAGTGCTCCTATGGGACAAAAGGTTTGCTCTTGGGTTGTTATGTCTAATATCATCTGTAAGAACCTAGGGTACATTAAAAACTTATGCTTTTTCCTTTGAATATTTTCAATCATATTATCAAAGATAAACTTAGAAAAACTATAAGTCAAACCCTTTGAAAGACATACTATACCACAACCCAATTGGGTAGAAAACTGATCCCATCCACCTGACTTGTTGCTGATACACTGAAGCAATGTGTGCACCAAAAATCTCCACATAGGACATAACTGATTCTTGTGCCACATGTCTGTTGCAGTACTTTGGTAGCCAACATCTCTTAAACCAGCAAGGATTTCTTCAGTGTTGGTATGGTAGACCACCTCCCTGTTCTGTAAGACCTGGGATAACAACTTATTTTCACAACCTTATCAGCTTATTCTAGTAGAGAGAGTAGAGAGAGAGAGAAGTGGAAGACTTTCATGTAAAGATTAAGAACTATGTGTGTGTAATTGCAAANCCTCCCATAAACGAGATTTTTACCTCTCAAAAGGAGAAATCTGAACAACCATGGTATATTATAAAGCCTCAAGATGTTACTTCCCCCATAGTTTCTGTCAAACCAGTGGTACAAATAAATGGTCCTTTACCAAGTCATGAAAAACTTCAACCTCTTCCCACTCGTTGTCGTGTACTTCGGTATTTTGACACGTTCAAGGAAGATATTGAATTTTTAGAACAAGCAATTGAACGCAATTCTCAAATAACAGTTTTTACTTTTATTTCTCCTCATGAGAAAGAAAAACGAGAAGTGTTTCAACAACAATTTTTACCTCACGTTAAACATTTGCGTCTATGTGCCAACCTCTGGGAACAGGAACTTCAAAAAGAAGTATCATGTATGATGAATGTTTTTCTAGCAATTGAACAATCGATTTCAAAGCGAAAACGTCGAAACAAATTTTTACAAAAAGAAGCTGATCGACTCTTGGAACACATTCTTAGTGCTGATATAATATCTGTGGTTATGAATTATCTTTATGAATCTGGTACTTCTATGCTTGTTAATGATCACTGTGATGATATTGAATTGTTGTCTAAACAACTTGAGACATTAAAATGTGAAAATGAGAATCTTCGACAACACAACGATGATGTGCAAAACAAACTTTCAAATGAGATTTTTCAACTGAACAAAAAGCTTGAATGGTGTCAAAACCAAAGTCTTAATTTCGAACTGGAATTGCAAAGTCTTAAAACTTCAACATCTTTTCAAAATGAAAATGAGGAATTAAGAAGTCAAATTTCAAAGTATGAAATGGAAATTGCAGAATTGCAAGAAGTTATAGACTATTGGCAAAAGTGTCGAGATGATTATCTTTATTCAAATAGAAAGCTTGACAGTGAAATTCAAGACAAAAAGCACATCATCATTGAGTTAAAAGAGAAAATAAGAGAACTTGAAAAAGGAAAGTCTGCCAACACAAAAGTAGTTGCACCAGGAATGTACTCCTTAGCCATAACCACTGTAGAACCAAACACATAGAATTCTAATTTGGATCCTTCCACTTCTACAGGAATAGTTTCCACTCCTAGCGTTAGCAGATCCAAGCGTAAACGTATCAAAAGGAAGAATAGGATTTTGCAACGTAGAAGAGAGACACTAGAAGCCTCTAAAGTAGAAGACCACCTTAGGACTTTGAATAAAACCCATCTTGCACTAGATTTAGATTCTGATTTGGAAAATTGTAATCCTAATCTTTGTGTAACAAATGATGAACCTTTAAATGCTTTGAATGTTAATGCTTCATGTGTGTTTTGTCATAATAGTATGTTATCTGGTGATCATTCTTATTGTGTGGCAAATTCTCTTTTATCTCGTCATAAGAAATGAACATCTGGCAGAAAATCTAGGCCCACTAATGCTTCTAAATCTGTGCTAGGACTTATGCCATGTGTAGTTTCTAAGAATGATGTAGTCACCCCGGTAGTTGCAAACAATACTCCTAGGAACATGCCATCACTTAGCGAATTCACTAAGAAGAAAGCACGATCTAGTTGGAATTGGCAACGTTGGTTACAAAGGACACATAACTTTAAATGGATTCCTAAAATTGTTAATCTGTGTGCTTCTAACCAAACGGAACCCACAACTTCTTTGGGTTCCACCCTTACCATTGTTCCATCGTTGTCTCCTTTGTGTGATGCAGGTGGTTCAAATTGTTCTCTGGATTGTTGATAGCGGATGCACCCGACACATGACATGCAATCTCAAACTGTTAAGAAACTTTGTCTCAAAGTTCATTGGTACTGTCAGATTCAGGAATGATCATTTCGCTGCAATTATGGGATTTGGGGACTATGTCAGTGGGAATATCGAAATTAGTCGTGTGTATTATGTCGAAGGCCTTGGTCACAACCTCTTTTCAGTCGGTCAATTTTGTGATGGAGATCTGGAAGTCGCATTTCGGGAGAAAACTTGTTTTGTTCGTGATTTACAAGGAAATGATCTTATGTCAGGTACCCGTGGAAACAGTCTTTACACCATCTCAATGTCTGACATGATTGCTTCCTCTCCCATTTGTCTACTTTCAAAAGGATTTCAAACTCGCTATAAAAAGGATTTCAAACTCGCTAAGGAAAAAAAATTTCCAAACTCGCTAAGAAATGTGGCTTCAAACTCGCTATCAAAAGTTAAACCAAACTCGCTAGTCCTTTCTCAAAGTGCATACTCGCTATCAAAAGTTAAACCAAACTCGCTATCCTTTCTCAAATCCAAACTCGCTATGCTTCTTTCTCCAACCAAACTCGCTATGCTTCTTTCTCCAACCAAACTCGCTATCAAATAATTTTGAAGCAAACTCGCTATGTAAAAGGTTGAATCAAACTCGCTACGACAAAAATGGACAGCAAACTCGCTAGCCAAAACTGCCAAACTCGCTACCAAGAAACTTAAGCCAAACTCGCTATGAATTTCAGCCCAAACTCGCTATGGAATTTAGAAGGCAAACTCGCTAGGCAGTAATGAAACTCGCTAGCACAAAGGACATTAGCATACTCGCTATTAATTTTCACCCAAACTCGCTATACCCAAAGTGTACCCAAACTCGCTACTAAACCCTAAAACCCTTTTTAGTACGTACTGTTTTGATATTTCTTTTTCAAACGAGTTCNTTGCTTTTGTCAAAACCATCAAGTTCACAACAAGGAATAAGGGAATGAGAATTCCAGACTACTTCCTAGATGACAGGATTCGAAAGACACAGAATTACAAAATTTATGACAAAGCCTTTCAAGCTGGGAAAGTAGGATACACTGGTGATGAAGACGAACCAGTTGTCAAAATCCAAACTCATAGCAGAAGAGGTGGCAAGACTGGAAGCACCAGTAGTACTACAACCTCACAACAAACAAAGTCTCCCCCAAAGCCTGCTACTAGACCTCGAAGGAAGATCACTCCAAAGCAAATCATCCAAGATGAACCAACACCTTCATCTTCCGAAACTGAATCTGAATTTGGAACTGAGTCAGATGATGAGGAAGACTTTGAACGAAGAGTAAAAGCAGACGATGAAGAGGAGTTCCCCGAGCTTGAATTGGCGAAGAAAATAAGCATGGGGAATCTACATCAGGGACAAAGGAAAATCAAAGGGATAACCATCAATGAACCTAGTGGTGGCGCACATGATGAATAAGAAGAAGATGAACCAGCTGCTGAACCCTTGGTCGACAAACGTAAATTGAAAAGCATCATTATCGATCCAAGAGCAGAAGAGAAGCAACATCTGAAAGAAATGAAAGAAGCTGCACTCCTCAATCTCCTTCATCCCCAACCTCATCAACAACCGCTCGATCTACTTGCACAAGAGGGTGGCTCAAGTAGCACTTTGATTCCTCCTTCCACAACTGTGACTCCAACAAACACTGAAACTGAAGAAAGAGATACAGAAAGGAACGTTAGTATGAAGGAAGCTACTGAGGAAAATGTTGCAGACTTGCAAAAGGAGAAAGAGCCTTCTGAATTCATCACACCAGAGTTCATTGCTCAGGTAAACAGAGAAGATGAACTGAAGAAGAAAGCTAGTGAGGAGACGGAAAGATTGCTTCGTGATGAACAACAAGACGAGGAATTCTTTGACACCGACAAANTTATAAAAGGAAGTTACCCAATCGTGGCCAAGTATATCGGAACAATTTGTTGACCATATCTGACGTGTAAAATAACTTTCAAAAATAACCCTTCAGCAGAATCAATGGTCAATCTGCTGATCAATAGTCAATCATCAGAATCAATGCAAGTATAAAAATATCGTAAGTAAATATCTTGAGTTTTACTGTGCCACCGAACTCGCATTAATTACCATCAATCCTTGACTTTGTCTATAAAACAACCCCAAATCACTCGATACAGTTATCACTTTTCCCCAATTATCAACAAACCCTAATTTCTCAATAACCTCCCAATTACCATCTCAAATATTTTCCAAATATGAATCCTATTGAGATATCATCCGATTCATCATCATCTTCAGAGAGCAATGTGTGGGGTAATTATTTTCCACCCGGATGCCCTGAGAAACCTTGGCAAACCAAGGAAGAGGCTCGCAAAAAGAGGCATGACCTCAATGTTCCTTTACCTTTAACCTCTGATGAGGAATCTTCTGAAAATGAAGACCCATCTTTCCTTCCTCCTCAGAATCCCAAAAGAAATCAGTTACCACCCTCTTCTTCGTCCATCCAATTGGCTTCTTCTTGCTCTCGAACAAGGACCAGAAGGGCCAATCCATCTTTACAACCCTTGTCTTTGCCATGGTCAAGGAAATCAAACCCTCCACTTCCAAAATCAAGAGAAGTAGTGATTGGTCTTCCTGCTCCAAGATCTGGTGCTACATACCATGGACCCAAGGGAAAGGGCAAGAGGGCAGAGATGATGGAAAAAGCGAAAGGGAAAATGGAGTAGAAGAATGTGTGATGTTGCCAGAGACCAAATTTATATAGTATGATGTTGCCAGGGACCAAACATAGGTTCTTGAGCATCATCAACGTTTTCATCAATTCATCCTTCCATTTCACCTTCAGCATCTTCATCGTACTGGACATGCATATCTACCAGGCTTTTGCAATATGAAAGATAGAATTTTAGGATTTGTGTAGTTGACTATGTATAGGAATGGTCTTTGTTTACTATTGAAGTTGTTTGTAATCTGTAACTTGTTTTTGTATTCCACTTCAGTAGAAACAGAGATATTTAGTTGTATTTACTTCAGTAGAAACAATGAACATCACTTTTGTCCTTCTTCAGTAGAAACAATAACTTCTTCAGAAGAAACAAACTTTAAGTTACAAGACCTTGTTCCAAACAATCCAAACCAGCAACTACACAGACATGTATTCTGTAAAACGGACACATAGTAGCAAACCAAACAAACAAACTAATATGGTAAGAAACACATTAGATGGTTAGTGTTAGTAACCTAAAATGTACAAAATCTACAATAATAAACAATCTACAAAGTTTACAACTATAATCCTCCCCTGAGGCATATGCCTCCCCTGAGGCTTATGCCTCCCCTCAAACTTTGCATTCAAGGGTTAGACATCCCAATGTGGACAACTAAATGGTGAAATCTAGGTCCATCAAATGCTTTAGTCAATAAGTCTGCCACATTATTGTCTGTGTGAATCTTAACCACCTTTATCAAATGTTTTTCATATGCATCTCTTATAAAGTGGTGCCTAATCTCAATGTGCTTTGTTCTATTGTGAAAACTGGATTTTTAACAATGCATATGGTACTTTGATTATCAATAAAGATTGTGGTATTCATGAAATTAAACCCATAATCCAGCAACTGATTTTGAATCAAAAGTACCTGCCCACAACAATTGGCAGCAGCAACATATTCTGCTTCAGTAGATGAGGTAGCAACTATAGTTTGTTTCTTGCATTGCCAAGAAATCAATCTTCTTCCAAGAAATTGACAACCTCCAGTTGTGGACCTTCTATCCAAATTTGCACTAGCATAATCACTATCACTATAAGCTTCCAACTTGAAAGGGGACTCTTTTGGGTACCAAAGACCTAGGTTAGGTTGGCCTTTGAGGTACCTGAAGATCTTCTTGACTGCATTCAAGTGAGAAGTAAGTGGTGTAACTTGATGCCTTGAACAAGCACTCACAGCAAATGTAATGTCAGGCCTTGAAGCTGTTAAATAAATCAATGAACCAATCATGGATCTGTATAGGTGAACATTCACAGCAGGATCTGGTTCAATGTTGTTCTTTGGTTTAGGAGCTTCATAAGGTGTAGTGGCAGTTCTGATATTTTCCATGCCAAACTTCTTCAAAATGTCCCTCACATATTTATCTTGACTAATGAATATACCATCTGGTTTCTGCTTAACTTGTAGACCCAAAAAGAAAGTAAGCTCTCCCATGGCACTCATCTGAAACTCACCCTTCATTAAATTCTCAAATTCCCTACACCAAGCTTCATTAGTGGAGCCAAAGATGATGTCATCCACATAAACTTGCACAAGTATAATATCCCTGGAATTCTTCTTAAGAAAGAGTGTTTTGTCAATAGCACCTCTTCTGTAGCCATGCTTCAGCAGAAATGCTGAGAGTCTAGCATACCAAGCTCTTGGTGCCTGATGGAGGCCATAAAGAGCTTTGACAACCTTATAAACATACTCAGGATGATATGGGTCTTCAAAACCTTTGGGTTGAGTGACATAGACTTCTTCTTCAATCTCACCATTATATATAGGAGAGGATCAGGGCAACACTCCCTTCCTTCCTTTTCTTTCTAGAACGTGGGCTTCAAGCCCATTGGACACTAAATGTAAACTAAACTTATTACCATACGAGTATTAAGCTAAAACGTAAATAAAAGTGATAATACTAGCAACCTATTACATTTAATGAAATGACCGAGACTTGACTGAATAGTTGAAAACTATGATCCTAACACAAACTACACCCATTCTCACTGTTCCAAACATTGACTACACTCCACAAGTTTCTCACACCTTTGAAAGAAGGCATAAACAGCCAACTTCTTTCATCTCAACACAGCAAGTTCCTGAACCTTTTGGTGCTGGAACAAGCAGTGGTGGTTTTAGCCTTTTACCTAGTCCAACTAGGGAGGAGACTGTACCATTGCCCCATGATTCACCTCTCCCAACAGGTAACACAGTTGGAAGTGATGAGGGCAGTGAGTAACCAATGAAATTGATGGAACTATGTACAAAATTGGCAAAGCAGGTTGGATCTCTCAAGAAAGAATTGGCACAAGTCAAGGAGCAGCATGCCAATGACATTACTTCACTGAAAACAGAGATTCAAGCCCTCAAGGATGAAGTACAGGGGTTTAAGAAGTATAGAAAAACTGCAAAGATGGTGTTATCTTCCTCATCCTCACCCAGTGAAGATTTCTTTGATGATTTGGGTTATTCTCCCAAACAGGGGAGGAAAACAGATGCTGAAACTAAGGGGAGGAGAATTGACTTCAGGGAAGATGATGATTTTGGTGTTCAAGATTTGGCATTTGAGCCAATGAATGATGTTGAAGGGCCAGAAGTTTCTCAACAACGGCAGCTTGATGCAGAAGAAACAGATCAAGAGCAAGTCTTTTCCACTGCTGCAACAACAATTTCCACTGTAGACCCAATTTCCACTGATGTTCCCACTGTAGAGCAAATGGTTTCCACTGCTGGACAAAATATTACCACTGCAGAGGAAGAAATTGAGAAGATAAGGAAGGAAAAAGGTAAAGCAGTATTGCAGAGTGAAGAGCAACCAAAGAATGTTAAGAAGAGAGTACTAGCTCAGATTGATCATGATGCTGAAGTTGCAAGAAAATTAATAGAAGATGAAGTTGCAAAAAATAAGAGATTGGATGAAATTGAAATTGCAGACTTCATGATGGCTCAAAAGAAGGATAAAGTGGAAAACACTGCTCCATTGGATGTTAATCCAATTTCCACTTTCCAACCTACAATTCTGAGAGAGAAGACTCCAGAATTCACATATGTCCTTACTGAAGAGGATTACGATTTCTTGATTGCTAACAATCCAGTGATCAAGAAGAAGGCAATTGACCTAGTGGTAGATAAATCTTTAACTGGAGCACAAAGAACAGCTCAGTTAAGAGATTTCATTGAAATGAAGAACAGACAAGCACTTCAAGATGCAATTGATACAGTCAAAAAGGGGCAAAAGAAACCAAGGCAACCAACTAAGGCACAAGTTCTCTCTACCATGAAGACTTACTGTTGCAATGTTGGTGGATGGAAGATGAGCAAATTCAAAGGAATGACCCCTAATCAGATTGAAAGTGCATACTACAGAGTTAAAAGGCAAGATCTTGATTTTGTTCCTATGAATTCAGAAGAAGAAGAAGAAAGAAGATTTCCTGCACCTAAAAGGAAAATCAAAGTATAGTGAACCTCAAAATGTTAAGAAGATAAGATTTGCTGAAGCAACAAAAGTTCAATCTAAAAAGTTCACTGAAGAACAATTGACTAGTATGATATTGATTGAAGAAGAAGAGTTCTATCCTGACCCACTGCAAGTCAGACATCCAATTGTTGACTGGGAAGTTTACACTGCTAGCAACTTTGCTTCATGTTGGAAAATTACAAGGATAGGAGGTGAAACTTCATCATTTATCCAATTTGAAGAACTCATCAAAGCATGTGACAGAGATGATCTTGATACATTGTGGAGATTAGTCCAAGAAAGGTTTGATGCTGACAAGCTTAAGGATATAAAAGAAATGCAGTTATGGGTGGACTTAAGAAGGCTCTATGAACCAGATGAGAATGATAAGTTTTGGAAGTTTGAATCCTCATGTCAAGGTACTACATGGAATTACTATGACTCATGTGAAGTTCATCATGTTTCTACAAAGGGTGGAGTAGATGCTTTTATGTTTGCTGAGAAAGAATACCCACTCAGAGTTGGAACTCTCACAGTGATGTTATCTTCAAGTCTAAGAAGTCATAAAGATAGTGAAAAAGTCAGGGCATTGATACATAGGATTCAAGCACAGTGTTTAAGAGCTGTTGAAAAATTGAGCAGGAAGAAGTGAAGTGTTTGGAAGAATTCCCCAAATCCTAAGACATTATGAAGATTGAAGAAACTTATTGATTTGCAGAGAAATCATAAGTTTAGGGGAGGATTGTTGGGAATAAAGCTAACAGTTACCACTGATAGGCTTGTGGAAGACACTGCTGAAGAATGCACTGGCAGTGGAAACTCATTACCACTGCTAGTACATATAATTACCACTTCTTACTAGATAACTGTTATGTATTCGTGTAGAGATAAGTATAGAATAGATCTTGTGTATATTCTATTTAGATAGCATTATACTTATCTTGTAAAGGACTCCTTATGCTATAAAAGGAGATCCTAGGTCATTGTCTAAAGTACGAATTAACCCTAGAGAGCTTCAAGGTGTAACCCTAGTGATATTCAAGATCACTCGTATTATTATCAATAATATTGAAGCTTTGTGTTACATACAACTATACTCACTCACAATACATCATATAAACTGTCTTCTAAGTGTTGTTAAGTAAATTCCGCGTGCTTAATAATATTACTCAAAGTATCAACAACACAAGGTGTGTGTTTAGATCCATCAAATACCCTTTATTCCAACCAAACTGTGTTTATCATATCCCTTCACATTACATTACAACCCTTTGGAAAGCCCTCTTTGATAGTTTATCTTAGGTGCTTACGCCTAGTGGAGGAGTAATTGATCCTCTCCCAAGCCTATGGTAATCTATTTGCTATGACAGGTAGTGAGTGATTTTATTCCATTTCAAATGTAGTTGTATAGGTTTATAACACCCGAGAGATGAGAGTATCCAAACACTATTTGTGAGGTGCTAGTGTATGATTTTCGTGCTTATTATGATC